>CAJVPU010000016.1:0-32740 GCA_910591775.1 Dentiscutata heterogama | reverse complement strand
TTACTAACTCTTCTCTTTCTTGATGCCTCAACCCAGAATTACAATATGTCGAATTGGGGTTGGCACTCTTCTTTTTGTGTAAGTTCTCTCTTTTTCTCCAACCTTGGCTTTCCACACTTTGTTAGTACTAACTAGAACTATGCTAATTCTTCTCTTATACCATGGTTAGGATTATAGTACGTCAAATCAGGCCGGAATCTCTTTTCTTTCTTTTATGTTTAGAGTCTTCTAATTTTGTAGCCCAGCTGCTTGAAACGATCTCCTCAAGATTTGTTGACAGGATATTATACAATCTCACAGTCATTACCAAAATGTTATGGTCAGGATAACTGCGACTCAGTCACTCTTCAATCCAAAAACTGCAGTAAGTAACCTTACAAAGAGGCGTGTTTGATTTGGCTAGTGGGTGATTAAGGCTTCGGTTACTTGGTCAACGAAAGAGGGTCAGTTAAGTCACGTGATCAAGCAATCAAGTGAACAATTTTATTAATGTTTTTAGGTTATTAGGGTTATAAGGGTAGTGTATTATTATGGGTGATTTTTATAGAATAGGGACTTATTAATTAATAAAGCAATGAGCAATTTTTACTCTTGAGAGCCAATTCGGCCTTTATTTATAAGATGAAATTTAGTCACTCACAAATGCAACTTTACAACTAATATTTAATAAAACTATATAAAACTAATTATATTTATTTTCTGTAATATTTTTAAGAATGTTTAATTTCTACTGATATCCTCCCTTTATCCTCTCATATACCCCTTTGGATCTAATATGCCATTCTCGATCAAGAATGTAATAAATTGCACTTCGTGCATTTTTCACGTGACCAATTACCGGATCCCCATGTTATATTCTGGGACTCACAATATATAGCACTGCACTATGATATTAAATTATTTGATATACAATACCCCAATGGCATACGTTCCCAACAAGGTATACCAAATCCATACCAACTCAGACCATATCTGTACAAATCTGGTACATTTTTATAAAGAATGAATCTCATTAAAAGACATCACAGAATATAATAAAAAATTATGCAATAATATAAATTTTTTATGTTGTTGATACTCCAATCACTTTATTTTGGAGCCTTCATCTGAAAAATCCTAATTCTCACAATGAACCCACTATCCTATCTCCAAATTGTGCCATCGTCCTCAAGGCCAAGTTTCTAAATATTATTAATTTATAAAAATAATTATCATTCTTTGCACTTGTTAATGATATAGTCAAACCTCTCTATAGTCACGCCCTCAGTTCCAAGAAAATCTGTGTTTATAAGCAATTGTGCCTGTATAAAGGTCAAATTTCTTATATTTTATATAAGTTGTTCTAAAAATTAGTGTGCTTATAAAGAGGGTATGACTATATAGATAGTGACTGTATTATTATAGTTGGGGTATATTATCTGCATTCGCTAAGAGTTTCTCCCAGTATCTGCACAAAAAAATGTAATGTTGGATAAAAGCAGGTATAGATATAAGAAAATCATAATAATTGATATATATATATATTTTATATATTGGTTAATTAGTAATAATAATATCCTGATCCGTTGGGTATTAGTAGGGCTGAAAGTCCCGCTAATTCACATACGGTCAGGGTATTATTAACTAAAAAAATGGGATCTGTTAGGTTCCGGAGCGCCGCTTCAAGATATTAATAAAAAAATCATTTAGCATAAATGCATAATTATCATATACTGTCCAATAAAATGTAAGAAGGCCTTATCTTTGTAAATGCAATTTAATGGATGGAACACTATAAATTAAGTTAATAATGTGATTAATTACTTAAAGGATTGTTCTTTCACTTATTAGAGCACAAGAATTTAAATAATTAGATAATTAGATCATAAGAGTTTAAATCGTTTAAATAATAATTAGGTCGCAAGAATTTAAATAATTAGCTCTCATTGCATTTGAATTAATGCTTGGATCCGTTTAAAAAATCCATCAGATTTTCTATTAGATATCTGTTCATATCAGATAACGAAAATATATTTGTAGATAGTCAGATATCTGATACTTGATTAATACTGTAATAATGATGCATTCATAGATTAGAGGATTTTTTCTTATAAAAACGTATTTTATCTTTTTATATATTTTTTATTCATAATCGCAATAATTGATGATAAAGATTAATTATCTAGCAAATCTCAAGCGAAATTTTTCTGAATAATAATATATGTATTGATAATATTGATAAAATACACATTCTAATTGCGACTAGCTTTTTTTATAATAATTCTTATAATAAAATATTCAATATTTTTGTTCTATTTGGCTTGTTTTTATTATAAAAAGTTCATTAGAGGTTTCAAAATTAAAATCGGAGAATCTTATTTTATTTTTCCGATTTATAATTCAAAATAATAAAAATTCTATCGAAAATCATATTTATTTTTGAAATGCGTCACTTATTTGTTAATTTTGAAACCCAATTATATCTAGAATCGTCTGTATTTTTAATTAATTCAATAGATTTAGTCAGATAATTTACAAACGGATATCTGAAATTCGCAATTATTCGAAAAATAGACTAAAATGGATATTCATATCCACCGTAACCAAGCCAATTTGAATTTTTATAGCAGCTTTAGCCCGGCTCTAAGAAAATACATAAAATATTTAATTTAAAAAGTAATTTCATAAAGATTTTAAAAAACTGAATCAGTCAGATTATGAGAACAAACTATTTAAATTTTTATGATCATATTAAATATGAAATTAATTAAAAATTTTGCTTATATCTATAAGCCGTTTCTCTTTAAGCATTCGTTCTTGCATTCTTGAGCTTTTTTTAATATGTTAGTGAATTTCCTACCCCAATTCTTCTAATAAGAGTATTGGTTTAAAGTCAAGTTTAAAGAACGATAAGTTATGGACATTTAAACGACAATAATTAAAAATTAAATTTGAACGATATATTATATATTAAATAACAATAACTACAATACTGCTGTAATTATGATCGATTGGACGAAATAATAATTTGGAAAATTTTTTTTACCCTACGCCCGGAACCAAAGTTAAATTTAAAGACCAATATATATACCATATTACTAAATAATAATAGCTACAATAATAATATAATTCTGATCAATTGAAAGAGAATGGTAATTTTGAGATTTTATTTATCCTACACCCAGAATTTTTTTCTTGCTTATTGTCTGGACTTAAGTTCCTCCGCTCTGCTTCAGAAATTATTTATGCGAGTTTGATTTCTTTTATGTTACACGAATTAACTTTATTCGAGCTTATTACTTTATGTTTACTACATTAAAAAAAAACATAATATTTTCGTTATTAGCCAAAATATTTTGCTTTTACAATATCAAAGAAATTTTTAATATCTTTTAAAGAGGCCAATACTGCCAATTTTGTTGTATTACTGCCGTTATTATATTAAGATCATATAACCATAAGTTATTGCAGTGTGAAAAATTAATATCGAATATGGATGTTCATATAGAAGTTAAATTAAATATGCTATAGAAGTTAAAATTTAATATGTCATCATACATCACATACATCTAAAAACAGCAATAACTGATAGATTTTGATCGATTGGACTTATGAAATCTGTACATACTTGTGACCGACGTTGGAACCCAAAATTTCTTACCTATTGACTGGACTTAAGATCCTCCGCTCTGCTCCGGAAATCGTTATTTATGTGAATTTAATTTCTTTTATTTACACGAATTAGTTTTATTAGAACTTATTACATTATGTTTACTACATTAAAGAAAAATATAATATTTTCATTATTAGCCAAAATATTTCTGCTTTTACAATATAAAGAAATTTTAATATCTTTTAAAGAGACCAATACTGCCAATGTTGTTTTATTACTGCAGTTATTATATAAAGACCATATAACCATAAGTTATTGTGAAAAATTAATATCAAATATGGATGTTAAATTAAATTAAACTGCTATAGAAGTTAAATTTTAATACGTCATCGTATACCACAATCTGTACATCTAAAAACAATAACTGATATGACTTTGATCGATTATCGAATTGGAATTATGAAATATGTATATACTTGTGACGGAGGTTGGAACCCAAAATTTCTTACCTATTGTCTGGACTTAAGATCCTCCGCTCTGCTCCGGAAATTAATACTCCCGTGATCTTGAATAGTGATCGGGGTATTATTATTATAATGTTTATCTAGGAAGAGATCTTAATAGGCTTAATTAAAAATCCACCAGAGTTTAGAATCTATACCCTTAATTCTAATAGTATCGATTGTCGAACACAGTGAACCCCGTTCAAGTTGCATCACAATTTCTCACGGGGTTTGTTCAGAAATGCAAGAAAATAAAAAAATTAAGATACAGAATTTAAAAGCATTAATAAAATAGGCCTAAAAAAGATTTATTTTTTATTTCTTGTTGATAATGCTAATGCTAACGTTATTAAACCATAAATATATTGAATTTAACCAACGAACAATAAGGATGCAATTTGCATGAATTCTGGGTTTAATTTGTTGCCACTTCACAATAAGTTGCTTGAATAATGACGCATTAATCAACCAAATAATTTGAACAAATACTTTATTTCAATAAATCTTATTCTTATTTATTGCTTATACAAGATGATCAATCATGATTTAACTATAATATATGTTCTTAGTGTAGCACGAAGCTGTCTATTATCTTAATTAAATTCTTTTAAATAAATAAAAAAAATAACAAATAAATAATAAATAAATAATAAATAAATAAACTTATGATATGAAATAACATTATCTTTTTCTAAACTTGTTATTTCAAAATCACGAATATTAACGCCATATATCAATATAAATTAAATGTTTTGCCATTACATTATTTTAACCTATTATTTAATTATTAACATTGGCCACTTTCCTTGCATAAACGCGAACTAATTTAAAATAAGTATCATACTCAAATAGTTCTTTTTCCGATATTTTAGCCAACTCGTCAAATTCTTCGAAAGAAATTTGCATAGCTTTTGCTAAACGAGGCTTCCAAGCAGCATACAAAGTAACCATGTTGCTGACAGCCTATTTATCCAAGTGATATTAAAAAAATTTTTTTAGCACTGTTTTCATAAAAAACATGAGAATCATAATTTTGAAAAATCCATTACCGTCTTACTAAGATTAAGTTCTGCTTGGTTAGAACTTGCACCATGATGGCATTCTCTTACTTCTTCTTTAACATTTTCTAATTGACCTAATTTAATGAATATGTAATTATAAAAATCATAATTTATGATTCGATAAAAAAAAATAAAACCATGTTTTATGATTTAATAAAACAAGAAAAACCTTGGTTTTGTAAAATTCTAGATAATTTCAGAGTTATGAACGGGTCGGTGCCTCGTATTTTCATAGCATCCATTTCTTTATGATATTGAATAAAGGATTAGTATAAGGTAAAACAAAGTAAAAAAAGAATAAAATTAACAATTATAAGGTACGCACGAGCATCACATAAACATTTAGTAGCTGGACCCATATTGTATAACATGGAATGTTCCATTAACTTTTTTTAAAATTTTAATTATGGTGTTAAAATTGAACTATTTTTGATATTTTTGTTTTTAAAACTTTAATTGATGAAAGTCGAAACCAATTTCAATATTCATCAATATTAAAGTTGAAAAATAAACATACCTCTATGAAGCCACCTGGTTTTAAAACTCTGACAAGCTCATTTATTACAATTATCCAATCCTGTTCACTAAATGCCCCCATTAAATTACGTTGAAATACATAATCAAAAGAATTATTTTCGAATGGTAATCCTTCTAGAACATTTGCTTTAACAAAATTGAAATTGTTTGGTTTTATTTGTGTCGGTTGTTGTTGCGAAATATCTATTCCAATAATGTTAACTGATGGATACCTAATATATATGTGTGTGTATTTATTAAGTGAATAATTTTCAACAAGAATCAAGAATTGAAAAATGTATAAATGGTCGTACGTACGTTGTCGCCATATCAAACGACCATGATGCTGCGCCGCATCTAAAATTACGAAAATTCGAAATTAGTATACAAAAAGTTTAATAAAAAGCCTTTAATAATTTTCCTTATTAACATGCATAGATGATTAATAAAATTGAAATTAATGCAACTTGAATCTCTTTTTTGAAGGTCCAATTACATTAATATGCAATATGAAAGTTCAGAATTATAAATCCTGAGAACTCCGATTGAGCATAATCAATCAAATGATAATGATAAAATAATAATAATAATAATAATTATTATTATTATTATTATTATTACATACCCAACATCAAGAATTTCGGTTTCTGAATTATCCAAGAGATGGTTGATAGGAGCCGAAAAATTACTTTGCCAGATATATCTAGTTAAAAAATGTCGAAAGTGTAGCCTATCTGTTTCATCTTCATCATTTGGTAGAGGATATACAACAGTTTCTACATTGTGAAATCTTCTACCATCAATGTATTGAAATTCTACTTCTTTTGGTGACTTTATAGAATCGGCTTTTTCGCTTAATTTAGAAGAACAAATGCCCATGCTAAAGATTAATTTTAAAATGCCTTACACGTACAAATCTAAATTTTCATTTTAATTAAACTTAACAGAAAATCATGCATTTGTGTGCCCAAAACGATGAGAATATTAATCAAATGACGTAATATCACAACTCTTTAAAACTCTGGTATTGTGAAAATTAAATTTGTGCTTATAAATATTCACTTTAGTAGCACTCGAATAGGATTTTTTATTTTTTTTTTGCTAAAAAAAAAAATTATGCATTCACGAAGTTTGTCACTCATAGCATTTTCTTTTTTATGCAAATAATCGGATTTTCATTTAAAAAATTGTAAAGTTGTATCAAAAACATATTAATCTTATTGATCTTATTGATCTTATGTAACTTTGTGTAAAATATGGTGCATGTAGATATGTACTGTACTAATATTTAACAATGATTCACTTTTACTATATGTAGTCGTAGTTAGGCATTTCAATGTTTTTTTTACTACTTATATTAATTTGTATTACGATATCTTTGCCAAAACAATTACTAGGAATGGTGACTTACATTTCGCATTTTTTTTTTCCTTTGTAGTATAATGTTGTGTTTCATATCCCTTTTGCTCCAGATTACAGATGTCGCATTTCAAAATACTAATCATCAGGTAACTGACTTATGCATCAGATACGCAAGGTAAATTTATAATAATTAAAGCATCTATTTTGAAATCTAATATGTATTACATTACTAACCGATTTCAATTGTCACGCCTTATTAGTTTTAATAATTAATTTTTATAATTTTTAGCCGATCTATGTGTATGTATCGTGTATGTACGTACTGTACGTACGTACAGTACATGCGTAAACTTGATTGTATCAAATATCAGATATCCAAATTTTTCCATAAAATTTTTCCGTATAAAAGTTAGATCGTGTTATTTTTTCTTTTTTATGGGTTGTACAAATAATTGCAAATACAATTATTATATGTTTTAATATACAAAATCCAGGCGTCCAAAGTTGAAAAAAAAGCTCCTTAGTCTCTTTATTAATCTCTTTATTAGTCTCTTTATTAGTCTTTTTATTAGTCTTTTTATTAGTCTTTTTATTGGTCTTTTTATTAGTCTTTTTATTAGTCTTTTTATTAGTCTTTTTATTGGTTTTTTTATGAGTCTTTTATTAGTTTCTTTATTAGTCTCTTTATTAGTCTCTTTTTATGTCTAGATTTACGAATACATTGTTTTTCTTTTATTTCAATCGAATTTTTTTATTGGATATGTGAATTGATCGTTATATATAATAATTAAGATGACAATGAAAGATAGTGCACAAAATTTATTATAAAACATCGGAAAAGACAAAATTCTACGGCGTAATTTTAAGCCGTTCGAAATTTTTCGCGTTCATATTGCAAATATTATTGGTTATAAGTTTCTAAATTCAACTTAAAATTAGTTGTTTACATCGTGCATAATCTTGCGCATAATAATAGATCTTAAATATTTGTGTGAACATGAAAAGTGTGTGGTTACCGCCTATGTTACACAAAACCAAATCTTATTATTATTGTTTCAATGGTTTAATATTAGGCACCCCTTAAATATTTTCTAATGTTCTAGATTGAACGCTACGCATTATCATTAAAGTAATTTGGGCAAATTAAATTTTCTAAGCTATTATTTATCAAGCACAAATTATATTAAATTATAAATTTTAATAAAATGAAATCACCATTTTCAAAAATATCTAAAAGTTATTTCTATCTGATTCAATCAATTTCTCTTCATTTCTTTATACCTTTATAGTATTTTTATCGTTCAAATTTAAGCTATTTGTACAGTATATCTTTTTTCGTAATGGTTTACGATCCAAAATAATAATACTTAAATTTTCACAGATTTAGAAATAACATGGGTCAATTCTTAATGCAACACTACGAAACTTAAGCGTTGGGTGTGACTGTTTTGCGTCGTTTCTCCATTTACGTTGATTATTAATCAACGTGGGCCATTCATAAATTTGAAAATGAATTACTTTATTTATCAATCGGCGAAAATTTATGATAACAAATTTATACATGCATATTGTATAATATTATGTACTACTTACGAAATAAATTTAAAATGTTTATTGATTTTTACATTCACCACGTAAAACACACTCACAGCGTCTCGTACATAATAAATTGCTTCTTCGGCAAGAACATGCTTTAGTGCCGGAGTTTGTTTTTTGACAACGGCAATAATTCTCCAGATTTTTTTGAATTGACTGTTTTGGGATTGTTTCTTTTCGAGTAGATAACTCATTTTTTTCATCCAAAGAACTATTAAATCGATAATCAAGTTTTATTATTAATTTAATTTTATTTCCATAAGATTATACATAAAAATAATAATAGTATTATTTATGAATTACTTACTTATTAGAAAATATATTTCTTTCTCTGCAACTTTTATTTAATCCATTGTTAACATTACTTTGCCTTGGCATCATCAACCACTTTTTGTGGGATATAACAATGTCGCATACGAATCTTTAAATTGAATTTTGAGTTTATTATTTAATTTTTTATTTATAAAAAAAAAAAAAAGAGAAGACGTTTAATATCATACTTTTTTCCAAGTCTTATCTTGACCAGCATGTTCAGTTGCTTGTTACGCTGAGTAAATTATTTCATAGAAGCTTTCAACAGGACAAATCTGCGTCCCTAAATTATTCCCAACTTGTTTGCTTAAATGGAGTTCCTCAGTTGTACCAATGAGAAGGATTTTAAAAGTGTGAGTGACCCAATATTTAAAGGTTGGGTTATGTGAATTATTTGGATTTTTAAATACGTTCAAACACTCATAATAACGATCCCTATCCATTAAACAATGTTTGTTTTTCCTTTTACCAACGAAAGTTTCTTAGGATTCAGTCAAAAGATTCACGGGACAGAAAGTTGTATCTTTGAGGTTCCATAATTATTAATGAAAATATTTGTGAAAGACTTTGAATTAATAAATAACCAAAGATTTTTTCTTATTTAAATCAATATAAAAAATCCTCAATCGGTGAAAATTAAAGAATGACGTAAGCCGATTAATAATCTACGAAATCTGTAATTGATGACCATTCACTTGGTCGTGATAAATAAACGCCAGCTATAAATATATTTAGTCGATGCTTATTTGCCACATCGAATGATTGGGCACACCCCAGCGGAAAATGGAAGAGGGCCACCACTTGATCCCAAAATTTTAATATTATTCTACAGATATATTACATTGTCATATAAATTGGTGGTAAAAAAAATAAAATAAAATAAAGTCATTGATTTAAATAAATCTTTATAGTTTTTCGTTATTAATTTTTAAATATTGAATGATACAACTTCCTGGTGCGCGAAACCTTTGGTCGAATTTAGAAACTTTTATTCGTCAAAGAAAAACAAACATAGTTAGTAGATCGAATAAATATAATCAATGTTTAACTGTACTTAAATATACAAACGATTTACAAACCCCAAATTTAAATATTGGTGGCCCATAATTTTAGAATCTTTATGTTAGTACGACTTAAAAACTTCATATGATTAAGCCAACTGACAATAATCTGGGGATGTAAGTCTGCTTATTGAAAATTTTTATGAGATAATTTGTGCTGACATCAAGCAACAGAACATGCTAGTCAAGGCAAAACCTGGTTTTTGTTTGTTTTATTTTATTTATTTATTTTTTATATTATAAAAAGATTCATATGCGATATTGTTTTATTCCACAAAGTTTCTGCTGAAAAAGTAACTTGTTATGTACACGACGATGTGGATGTGTTCTACATGGTGGATGTAAGCATTTCATTTTTTAATATAGCAGTAAATTACGCAAAATATTTAAATTTAATTTTATATATAAAAATTTAAGTAAATTTTTTATGGCTTATTAAAAGCTGCCCTATAAATTTATGTTTTCACCGATTGAGAAATAATATACGTACATCGTTTCAAAATTTAAAAATGACTTAGGTCAATTTAGAATCGACCTAAATTGTGAAATGACGAAAATTACTGAGTAATATCTATACTATTCTATTTACTTGCAAAGTATTACATATTTCTGTTATGTATAAATTACAAATTAAAATTACTTGGCTGATTACAAAGCACAAGATGGAAATTTTCAATGGAGATTCTACGAACGTGTGATAAGTAAACAAAGATATAAATTGTACAACCCCTAGTGTCACAAACCTAAAAATCCTGCAATATGGTTAAATTAGTTTGAAGAACAGATGTAACTAAAATGTTACTTGTAACAATTTATTTATCATTTTGTCATTAATAATTAATGACACCCCATGTTACATTTACAGTAGATATGTCGGAATTTTTTATAATTTCGTGTAACATTTTTTAAAAAATCATTGTAATTCATCATAGGTTTCGCAATTCATCAATTCGTCATTCAGAAATTACTTGACAGGTATCATTTGTCAATCGGTCATGTGTCGAAGCATTAAGATCGGTTCGTCCATAAAATATGACATTTACAACACAGATGATTCTAAACCAAAAAATACAACTAAATATGTGTCATTATGCATATTTAGGGCTGTCAAAAAAATGTGTGCACTTTTTTTGAAGTATAAATGTTCGACGTCATTTCACAATTTAGGTCAGATCTACATCATTCTTAAATTCTCACCGATTTAGAAATAACTTGGGCGTTGGGGTGTGGCCAATCAATTGGGTGTGATAAATTAGCACCGGCTAATTATTTAGATAAATATATTTAGTCGGTGCTTATTTGTCATACAGAATGATTGGTCATACCCCCAGCGGAAAATGGAAGGGCACTTGATCCCAAAATTTTAATAAAAATTAAACCTCAAAATCACTTATTAATTTATTATACTACAAATGTATTACATAGTCATATTAATTAGTGGTAAAAAAATAAAGTCATTGATTTAAAAATCTTACTATACAGAAACTTTGAATCTCTTAATGCGCAGTAACTGCATAGTAACTATGTGGTTACTATTAAATTTAATAGTAATTATGTAATTACTTTGCCGTTACTACGCAGTTACTGCATATTAAGATATTTAGGTTTCTGTAAAGTAGTTATTTTTCGTTATTAATTTTTAAATATGGAATGATACAACTCCCTAGTGCGTGAAACCTTTGATCGAATATTAGAAACTTTTATTCGTCAAAGAAAAACAAACGTAGTTTAATTGATCGAATAAATATAATCAAACTTAAAAATACAACCGATTAACAAAACCTAAATTTTAAATATTGGGTAGCTCATAATTTTAAAATCTTTATGTTGGTTGGTACTACTGAAAAACTTTATATAGTATTGTTTTATTCCACAAAAGATTTCTGCTGAAAAAATATCTATTATGTACACGACGATGTGGATGTGTTCTACGTGGTGAATGTAAAAATCGATGAGATTCTTTTTTAGCTTGATGCAATTTTTTAGTTATGCGAATTTTTTTTTAAATTTATAAAGCATTTTGTTTTTAATATTACTTTTTTAATTAATTTTATATGCAAAAGTTTATGTAAATTTTTTATAGCTTATTTATCAAAAACTAGTCCTATAAATATACGTTTTCACCGATTGAGAAATAACATACATCATTTCAAAATTTAAAAATGACTTAGGTCAATTGGAATCGACCTAAATTGTGGACGCAGAACACATGATATTTCCTTTTTCGTTATAATAATATTTCTCTGGTAAACAGTAAACGGGATCAACTGATTTTAGTCCAGGATGTCCTAAGTCGTACAAAAAAACAAATAAATAAAACACACTAGATGAAATTTAAATTCTATGGGTGTCATGCATACTAGTTTCTAGAACTTGAAATATGCTATAATCTTCTTCTTTGTTTACTTTCTCTATTGCTTCATCGACTTCTTTATGTGCAAATGGCCACTAGTTTCTTGGATGTCCTTTTTATTTGGTTTAATTAATTTGCATAAGTGTAGGGTGTACGTAGATCAATTTTCATATGATCTATAGGTGCCGCACAAAAAATGCGCGGATGATCCTCGATTTTGATTGGCTAACGGCCGGTGATCTTCGAAATTTTGGCCCGCATTACAAAATTGTTTACTAAATTCCGGCCGGATTTGACTTTTTAATTTTTTCATTATAAAAATAGAAATTTTTAAAAAATAAGCACGCATTATGGTAAAATTGGCCCAGGAACAATTTTCACTTAATAGGCGGCTGCGATTTCATTAGTAAAATTATGAGTAATTCCGGCCTAATTTTTTGATCGTCACTCTTAGCCAATCAGAATCAAGGATCATCCGCGCATTTTTTGTGCGGCCCGTAGGTTTAATGGCATTTACTAATTTTCCCCCAAGTTTCTATTAGTCGGCGCTTCTGATTGGATCAAATTGACGATTCTCAATAACGTGATATTGCGCGCATGCCAGTATGCCGTACTACTATTACTGCTTTTGAAGTTTATCTGTTTACTGTTAGGTTTTTTTTCATGCTGCTTTGAACTTTCGGCTGGTTACATCTTACAGTTAGATTGGAATGATCCAGCAACAAATTCTTACTTTGTTTCATATACTTATTGCTTACTTTACTAATATTTATCGCTTATTTGTTTAATATTTATTTATTATAAAAAAAAGAGAGAGAAACTATAAAGGTTCTATTTTTATTACATTTAAAAAAATATTACCTTTACTAAATTAACTAAAATTTTAAAAGTATTATCAAATATCTAGGTAACACTGTCGGGAATACCCGACATCTTAAAAGCTACTTCTTAATTTATAATTCTTTGATAATCTTTTAATTTGTAAATCATTGGCAATTTTAATTTCTTTGGCTAATTTTAGTAGTACCTTATTTGTGGAAAATATAATAAGTTCCAACAGCCGCGGTAGCATAGTATCAGGGAAGTTGCTTGATACAAAATGGTCTTTGATTTGGTGGCATCATTTCCAAAAGTTCATCTAAATAATAAGCATACTATAATAATGCTTTTCGATTTCCCATTCTATTGGATTGGCGAAGACATTGGTATGTAACTTTAGTTTAGACTTAATAGTCTTGTAATGGTTCATAGGGAATAATAATTGGGTTACTAATTTGATCATTACTGTTATAAGATGACAATTTGGTTATAACTGTCTTGTAAAGGTTTGCCATAACGTGTAAAATCGAAGTTATTTTTGCTAAATTTTGTTATATATAGAGTTCTATTTTTTTTTTTTTTTTTACAAAAAAATGAAAGAAAACTGAGACTACTTCTAACTACAAGATGAAAAATAAATTGTTTAAAAATTGAAGAGAAGCAAGCAAGGTATTTAATAGTTTTTTTTTTAACTATCTAATTAATAGATGTGAGCAATAATTTGCTATTTTTATCGTATAACTTGTATGCATCGTTAGGTAAAATATGTAAAATAGAACTTAGCCATTTTTGTTAAATTAAGTATTCAGGTATAGATTAATTTTATTTGTAATAAATCTTTGCTTTGCTTAATTTAGTATAATGATTTCTTTCATTATATTCATTACTATACATTTTTAATTTGTGAATTGTGTTCTAACTCTATTTGTCGATAATACGTATACAAGCAAAAGAACTCGATCTAGACTGAATTCTGTTTTTCTATTCAGTAAGATATATAATTTTATTATACAAATAGATTTCAATTTCTTGCTGGCTTGCTCTTCTTATCGAGCTAATAAGCTAAGTCCGGCTTGCTATCGGTAGTGTCTTTTAGTATGATAAAACATTTAGAATTAATTCAGTGTTAGCTGATACCATTTTTTTTCTGATATTATACTGAATTAATTAATACATTAGTTAGAGGTATTAAGACAATTCTCATTATCTAATCTTAATATAATTGAGGACAATGGTGATCTCTTAGAAAAATGAATTGGATCTAGTTAAGTATATTTAGTTTAATTACTTTATATTTTTTACTATTGGTTATTTTATACAAATTTTTTGGTTTGATTTGGGATAAAAAAAATTTTAAACTAATTAAATTTTATGTTTTATAACAAAATTAAGTATTATTATTCGAAATTTTAGTTGATAAGTAATTTTATATTTATTAAAAATTTATTATATAAAACAATATATTTAAAATTTATTTTGCTTTCTAATTCCTGAGTTTGGCGCTATATTGAATCCTTCTAATTTATTATTACTACTTACAACATTAATTCTTGCAATTTTTGTTCTTTCAATTTGAATAGTTTGTCTAAGCGTCAAACGTAAACTATGAATATCTCGACTTTCTTTTTCTTTCCATTCTTCAACAATTGACGCAAGCTCTTCTTGTAACTTTGTAAGCTCAAAGTTTTATCATCTAGAGGGCCAATGGAGATGAGAGAATTATGTAGTTCTTCAGAAGTAGGACTTTTATATTATGCATAAGATGGTCATGATAACCTTTCTCTATACTACATTAGCATGAAGCTTATTAAGTATAGCAAAAATATGCTTATATAGCAATTATCATATTTTAAAATTATGACAATTACAAATATATGAAGATATATCAAAATTATCATTGTTACTAACTTCTGAATCTTTTTTTCAAACAGAATATTTAACATTGTTATTTATTATAGAACTTATAAACCAAATATCAGATCCAACACTATAAATATCAGTTTAGTTAATTTTTGTAGTTCTTGTGATCTCTCGAATCCTTTGCAGCACCTTTGTGAATTCATTCTACCAACTTTTAACTCATCTACAAAAACTAAAAATTCTAAGTCTCGAAGCATGATTTTTGATAGAAGATATACTTCACTATCAATCTATCACCTTGGTCTTTCTCTCATATAAACATATTTTAATTTATGGTGGAATGTCTTAATCAGATTGTTTGTATCAATCATATCTCTGAATATTCTCTTTAAACATACTATCCATTTATCATATTTAGGTTTTCACCAATGCTTGAAGTAATTAGCAAAACTATTCACTGCCTTGACACTAAAGCTTCATCATCTACTTAGTGCTTCAGTAATTTGTTTATTCATCTCTAAATTATCCCATTCCTCTGTTTTCATTAACTGCCAAAGGTCTCTCCAAATAGCTAACTTATATTTATCAATATTTGAACCAGAATTATAATATAGTTTCATATACCAAGACCTTAATACATGAAAATGTAATAATAATATCATACTATCTAGGAAATATTCTTCAATAGCTTTAATCTCCTTACCTGCATCATCAACTATAAAGATATCTAGATTCCAATCAGTATGTACAGATTTTAAAAATTCCATCCATTTCTTTAAAGTTATTGTTTTTTTATATTTACTTATTAAAAATACAATTAGAAACCCATATTTAGCCATAAGAGCTGTATAAGAAGAGTAAGAAAGTGATAGCTATATTGATTTATTTCACATATACTGTTTAAGCATAAAACTCTAGTATATTGCATTAACTCTATTTGTTTTTTTGTTTAAAAGATAAATAAAAATCTAGTATCAACAATATTTAAGGTTTGTTCTTGATTGTAGCTTTCAAATAAACAATACCTACCTATGCCAATTATCTTGGTCTTCCATTTGTCTAAAGATTTTATTTTATTAGTATTATAATAAATACATGCTTTTATAGTATCATATACAATTGTATATATATCCTCTTTAGTTGCTAATTCATTCCGTAATATATAGTTATTGGATGCGAAGCATCCAATAATGGGAGTTATTTGAAAAATAACTCCATTATCTGGCTGAAAGTCAGATAAACAAGTTATTGGTGCGTAGTATTCAATAACGGTGTTATCCGGCAGTTTACTATGATCGGACTGCCAAATAACTAGTTATTTGGCAGTGGCCACGTGTTTTTTGCCAAATAACTTGGTTATTTGGCAAAAAGCACGTGGCCACTGCCAAATAACCAAAGTTATTTGGCAGTCTGATCATAGTAAAATGATGGATAATTGTTAAATATTTTGTTGAGATTCATTGCTTTGATTACTTTCTAATAATTGAACTTGATTTTAAAGCTCAATTCCTTGAAAATGCAAGAGCTATTAAATGCTAAAGGCATCAAGCCCTTCAAGAGCACATTGCTGAATAAATTGTTTAATATTATCAGAAAGAAGAAGCATGCATAAATCTAACAATTGGCCAGGATAGTAGTTTAAATATTTATAGTAATGCTATAGAACTACTGTTGTTAAGACAACGAGAAGAGCAACATGGATATAACTTTTGTATTCATATTTTTTTGATTCTTTTTGTACTAGGCATGGCTTTTTTGTAGTATCCTTTCAAGCAGTGCTCTCATATATACTATATCAATAGCAGTACTATCTTTCTGATCATTGATTTTCTTTTTTTAAGCTGATTTGTCTCTGACGGTCATGCTTAATATACTAAGCCCTAATTTCTCAAGATTTTTAATCCTTTCTGCATATTTTTTAACTAAAAGATAGTAAGTTTTAGATCTTTCTGCTTGTGCTAGTCTTTCCTATATTGCATTATTATCATCTTGTGTTTCCCATCCTTGGCCTGCACTGTCTGTTGCATCTAAAATGTAATCAAGCATATTATTGAAATTATTATTACTTCTATCACTAATATTCATATTTTCTTCCTCAATATCAAAAATCATATTAATACTTAGTAGCAACAACATATTATAAATTTATTAAAAGGTATTTTATTATATTTTGAAAATACAAGAATTAGTGGGGCTTCAGAATATTAAATTTATTTTATTATAGTTAATAATTTTACACCACTGCACACTTTATAAAGTCGATTTAATAAAGATATAAACAAAGATAATTTATATACATAAAGAATAATTAGATAAAGAAAGTATATTTTTATTAAGTTAAAAGAAAAAGTACTAATAAATATTTTGTTGTAAAATATCTATTAGATTTTGGTTTGCCTTACAACTTGAATGAAGAATCTGTCCTTAAATATATTATTTTACTGTGATCTATTCTATCTAATTGCTCTTATAATATTAATATAGCATATAGACAAAATATTATTTATTAGTTTATTTTATTTACTATATCAGATAAACCTTTTCTGTTATATTCTTATTATTTTTATTATTCATCTAATTTGCTAAACCTATACTGTATGCATACATATATTTGTGTAATCATTCTAAAAATTATGCATATAGTGGGGTATAATTAGGGATAGAACAGTTTAGATTAGTTTGGATTGGTTTATTATATTTTATAATATACTGTATGCAGTAGCTACATATATTAAACCAATTCAAACTTTTCTATCCCTATTTATAATCTGAAGATTGAATAAAGGTAGATGTAGCAATCAACCTAGATTAGGCGATCACTGTTCAAAATATCTAATTTGGCTATATGCATAATGGTGGGTCAAAACTTATCTTTATTGAATATTTCTTTAATGCAGCAATATGTATAATTAAAATTATATATTTTTGCTTTAAAAAATTTGTTTATTAATTTTATATAAGCCTAAACCAAATTTGGTTTAAAATTGTTTTTTTTTTCAATAAATTTTATTTTTAATATTTAATAATTTAATTTATTTAATATCAATATTTAATAATTTGACAATCAACTCTATTGACAATCTCTTGTACCAAAATTACAACAAACCTTTTTTTCAAAAAAACAGTAAACTATGGTAGAAAAAAAGAAAATAAGACTGGTCAAAACTATAAACCGGCATCTGTTATTTAGAGATAGTTCTTATACGCTACCTGCTAACAGGCCTAGAGATATCACTCACCATGGAGACGGCACTTGTTATTTAGAAGTAGTTCTCATATGCTACTTGCTAACAAGTTTAGAGTTTATTACCTACTAATAAGAAAACTAATAGTACACTTGGCTCTATATATTTTATTGGCTTTGGAAAAAAATATACAATCTTTTAAGAAAAGTATAAAAGCTATACTTCACACTATCACCCACTTATTTTTTTAACAAATTTTCTGCAAAAAGTAGGCAAAACAGCTTACCTCTGTCAAAAGATCAGCATTGTTTACTCCATTCAAATCGGGACATCACAGTAGATTGCAACTATATATTTTGTTTACTGATGAATACGGCACTACTCCATGTGATAAGGCCTCTATCTAATAAGCCACACACGAATGTTTGGATAGGCAGGAAGAAATTTTCTGTTAAGGCATAGCTTTACAGTAAAGATATACAAATGTTGCATTTGATATATAATTTTTAAGCCTAGCACAGGTTATAATAGTGCCATTAAGATTGTGTTTATTTCTTTCTTCTTTTATATTTTTTTCATCTTTTTTTAGTTATAATTGAATAGAGTTTAGGTTCTACTTCTTATTCATTTTTTTTTCTTTTCTTTCTTCTTTTTGTTCTTTTTTCTTTGTTTTTCTTTTCTTTTCTCTCTCTTTTTTTAAACTAGCTTTGAGTTTTTAAATTTCTTTTGTAATTGTGGCTAGTGAGTTCTCTTCTTGGATAAAAGTAAGGGTTTTACTCTTCCACCTAGATCTAGGTAGAAAAAATTGTGAAGGAAGGAGGATGCGATCATGATCGGCTGCAAGGTTCAGTTAGTGAACCCCTTTAGCAGGTAGTCCTAACATAGGAGAGGAGACAAACTTTTGTTTTGGCAGATCACGGATAGGTACCCATGGTAACTGGACGAATTGTATTTTAGTTTTAAGATATTAATACTGAAGGTAGTAATAGCATTTGATAATATAACTACTTTATTTCTAAATAAAATATAACATGATCGCTAAAAAAAAAAAAAAAAAGATATTTAATAATTCGATGATAATGATTAATAAAAAATTATAAAATTAAATTTTGTTTAATTATAAGCATTGAATACATAATTTATATAATACAATAATTTAATTCATTTAATATATAATTCAATAGTAATAATTAATAAAAATTGTGAAATTAAATTTTGTTCAATTATAATTATCAAATGCATAATTTACATAACACGATAGTTAGAGATCTATTATTTCTTAACATATTAAGAGTTTTTAGCTATTAGAAAGCTTATATATGTACTGAGTTACCATACTATTTATTAGTTAATAGCATCTTATATATAAATAATCACTACCAAGTGCATATATAATTACAAATATCTGTGATTCATATTTCTCTATTACTATTTATGCTCATAAAAGACTACTAATGTCAATTATATCTACACCATAATAGCATTGACTTAACTAATACTATTTTAGATTACATAATATATGCAAGACTATTAAAATAATCTAACAAAATTCAGAACATACTTGACATATTATAGGAACACGAATATTAGAAAAAATACTTGAAATAACATGTATTAGATGTAACAAGGATTAAGAGGAAATATAAACTTAGCTCATATTGTCTAGATTACTTAATATATTTAAGATTCCTAGATAATTTAGATTATATTTAACACATTGCAAGCATATTAAATAAATAAAAGATTTAAAAGCAATATAGTTTTAAATTTGGGCCTAATATAAAAAGTATAAAAAATACTTACCAAACTGTAATTTATCTTTTATTTTACTTTTCTAAACAAAATTTAGCCTATATTTAAATTTAAAAGCTTTTTAGCAGTATGTTAAAGTTTAAAGTTTACAAAACAAGCTGAAAGCAAAAGCAATAAAAAATACAAAATATGTGTTTGATATTGTTATTAGTATATTTTTAGCTATATTTATTGGCTACAGTAAATAAATATATCACATTATTAAGGATCATCAATTTGATCTAATTAAAAGCGCCGACCAATAGAACTTGGGGGAAAATTAGTAAATGCAGTTTAATGTATAACTTATTTTATCATCCCATTTTTCATGTCAATCTTTATAGATATTGATTTAACATCACTATATTACTGTCCTACCATTACCATTACACAATTATCATTATTTATTTAAGTTCATATTAATCATGTAATCAAATAGTTTAAGTTTAGTAAAATTTCTAGTACTAAAGTCTAGAAAAAGGATTTAAAAAAAGTATAAACTTAGTAATATTCATTACAGATATTAAATAAATAAATAAATAAATAAAAACTTTTAAGAAAAAAAATAAGCAAACTGTAGTATTTAGTATAAATTTAATTTTAAAAAAAGTTTCCTATAGTATTAGTCAAACAGCATAATTTTTTTATTAAATTCTGGCTACTTTTTTTTAATTTATTCTTAAAAAAACTTTGAGTTTATAAGCTATCAAATATTATATATTTTGATATTAGTGCTTAGAGCTAGATTGTTAATGTATAGTAAAATATAATATAACCTGCTTCTGGAGTGCTCTAAAGTGGTTATATGTTTTATTATTGATAGAGCACTCTATTAACAACTCTATTTAGAGTGTATAGACTAAGTAAGTCACACTTATTATTATGAGTGCTTTGGTGTTCTATTTTTATAAATTATTAAAACTAAAATCTAACTTTCTAACTAATATAATTTTTGTATTAAATTATCTATTGAATTATAGTTCAATAATAGCTTTTAATAATCTAGATGCAGGATATAAATGTTGTTTAAAAATATATATGATACTAATAAAAACTAGTAGAATGGAATTGACTAATAATAAGTATGAATAATCAATTGCAGTGAATAAACTTTGCTATTATACACAATTAAATTATATTTTAAATTTGATTATATTCTTATTAAAAATCGTAATAGAAATCAATTTGCTAACTTACTAGTGAACATTATTGTATATACAGTCATGTTCTGCTATTAAACTTTATTTTATAGTTAATTTTTTTAATTTTTTTTTTGTTTTCTACTTATATCAGAGATCCAAGAGGAAATTTTTATATAATAAATACATAATTTAGTTAGCTGTCTAACACATACAAAAAAATATAAGCTTACATTATAAATTTATTATATAATGACATACTTCAGTATATCACATAAATTATTAGTCATATAGTTACAGTTATTCATAGTCAAAAGTAATAGTATATAAAATTTATAATATAAACTATATTTTTGTGAGCAAGTCTAATAGAGTCTATTGTGTCTATTCTATTATGCTAATTATATGATAAAATTTAGATAAATCATAATTTAATACCTGTTGTAAAACTAAATTAAACAGAATAAACAAATTTTAATAAATTACAAAATTTTTTAATTGATAAATAAGAAATATATCAATAAAATATATTAAATAAAAAAATATAAAGTTAGCCTATTATACAATTACCAATAATTATAAAGAACATAGATATATTTATTTAATCACTTTTTATTCTAGTTCATAGTAACTTTAAATTAAGATATCTTCTTTGAATTCTGAATCTAATGAAATTAATAAAAGAGGCAGTTACAAAATAAAAATAAAGGCAAAATTAAACTCTCACCTTTTGCTAAAAAAAGAAAATAGATCTAGGCTTAAATATTTGCTTAATATTGGTATATCTGATGTTGTTGAAAAAGAATGAGGTTTATCTCACGAGCAAGATATTGTAAATCATGACAAATTTCTTGAAGAAAATAGTTTTAATATTAACTCTGATAATGTGTAATACAAAAAGGTTATTCAGCAATCAACTAAAACATTAATAATTAAACAATATATAAGTAAAAGTTATCAAGAAAAGAATATTATATCTA
Source organism: Dentiscutata heterogama (assembly GCA_910591775.1). Classification (NCBI taxonomy): domain Eukaryota; kingdom Fungi; phylum Glomeromycota; class Glomeromycetes; order Diversisporales; family Gigasporaceae; genus Dentiscutata; species Dentiscutata heterogama. Next base: position 10,610 of record CAJVPU010000016.1, on the reverse strand, counting down.
CTTCTCAAGCTATAGTAATACAGTATCTCTATGTAGAGTGTCTAGCATTTATTTCAATTTTTCTTTATAATAATGAAATTTGCGATATTGCAAAATACTTGAAATATAAGCAATGTTCTAAAATTTTCTATCAAGGTGCAATTTCCAAACTTATTCTTTATGATTCTTGTATTCTAAAAAAGAATATCTGAAGTTTTTATATTAAGATTTATCAGATTTTTTACACTCTTTTTTACATAAGGCAAGAGTCTATACAAAGGATCTTATTGTGGCCAGAAAGACAAGAATTGATTATTATAACAATAGATATCACTAATATTAAGAAACAAGTACTATAGAGTAAATGGAATATTGATATTAAACATGATGTAGCAAAAAATCTAGATCAAATACTTGGACCAAAAGCAAATTAGTCTGAACTAAAGGAAGCATGTTTGCATTATTAACCTCTTACAAAAAAGACTAAATATCTTGAGATCATTATTTGTATTCATGAGCAACAAAAATATGCATAGAAATATAGTTATCAAAATTTTATTCTTATTGATAGAACTTTCAAAATTAGCAAGCATAAATTATTCTTGTTTATTATTATAATCATCAATAAAAATAATAAAGGTATTCTTATTTCTTTTATTCTATTTCAATTTAATTATTTAACATCTTCTGGATATGATAATAAAATTCTGGAGTAACTTTTTACAATTTTTCATAATAAAATTAGTAATAATTATAATCAGAATCAATCTTTAACTACCTTAGTTATATTTAACCCCTGTATTATAATGACTAATGCTGATATAATAAAATAAAAGTTATTATCAAAAGTATAGCCAGAAATTATTCTACTTTTTTGTTACTTTTATATCAGTCAATATTAGAAAAATGAGATTAATAAACAATTAGAACATAGTGGTGAAAATAAACTAATTTTATTATGCCAAATCTTAAAAGCATTTTTAAAAAGTGTCTTAAATACGGCATATTTAATAGATAGTAGTGAGAAGATTGTTTATAATTATATTACAAAAAAAAAAAAAAGCATTAGAATATATTTATAAAGCAAAAATCTTGTTAGAAAATAAAAAGATTCTAGAAGGTGGCTTAAATTTTTTTTCTTACTTGAAAAAAAATGAGCAAAGATCCTTTATCTAGTTGGTGTCTTAATGAATAAATAAATACTGCAAAAGTTCTTGAAATTTTTTTTAGAAAAACTTCCTACTATAAATAACTATCTTGAAGAGATGAATAAGTATTTAAAAAATAATCAGCTAAGTCAATTTTAAAGAAATAACCATCTTCTAAGAGCTGATATATTATATATTACTTTTTATATGAAGTTATTTCAAATATCTTGACATTGTGAAACCTTGCTATAAATATTGAATATAAAAAATCAAAACAGTGAAGAGACCTTAATATAATAGACCCATCTAATCATGAAGTTATTATGCAAGAGTTTTTGCAAGTTGCATATTTATCTCCAAGTGAAAAATATAATAAACTTGCAAAAAAACTAATTGACATGAATAAAATAAAAAAATATAAGGTAGACAAACTTTTTGAAAATATTTATATTGAAGTCAAATTTGAAACTATACCTAGATTAATTTATACAACCTGTGTATATGGGCAACCAACTAATATCGGTTGCCAATATCTTGACTTTCTTTAAAAAAAAATTATTTGCAAACATCTTTGTACTATAGCTCTTCATATCAAAGATCTTTATAAGCAAGAACAATATTTATATTTGCTTGAAATAGCTTTTCCAACTTATCAAGAATCTAAAACTATTCAATTTAATATATATGCTGATAAATTTGAAACATCTACAATTTCTAAAAAATAATGACTATGATATTAGTAATGAAGATAATATTGATAATGAAAATGAAGATATTGAAAATGAAGATATTAAATATAAAGATAAAGATAATAATCATAGCTCTACATTGATCTTATCTAAAGAGATTTTTACTTATATTAGACATGTACTTGGATATAATATTTAATTGAAATAATCAAACCCATCTATATCTGCATCAACTTTACTAAAATACAACATGACTGATATTAATAATTTAAATGCTGTTGCTATTTATTAACAAGAATTCTTAGAATCTATTGCAAAATGTGTTCAATAATTACAAAATAATCTAGTATTTCTTCAAACTCTAGTTAAATTTAAATATTTACTAGCACAAGAACATTTTAACTATAGCAACCAAAATACTTTAATGTCTTACCTTCATAATATTGTTACTTTAGATAATTTTAAAAAAGCACAAAATCTAGTCAATATTGTATACAAAGAAACAGGTTATTATAGATTCATAGCTTCTGATACCAACATTATTCTACTTGAACAAAAAAAAATAGCAGCAGAAATCATCATATAAAAGTTAAACTATAAGATATGAGATATTTAGAGGTTATCTATTTAATAAAGTATAATCAATATAATATATATTTAGTAAAACATTTATAAATTTCTTAGAATTTTCTATTGCTTATCTAATATTATTTGTTATACCTACATAAATATAGCACTTCTAAAATTTAAAATATGTAATATCTATTTACTATGCTTTATAATATTAAAAAAAAAACTTAACGATACTAGCATAAATATAAGTATTAAAATATTTTTTAATAAAACAGTATATATATTAACTTATAAATGCTAGTTATTTATCTTTTTTCTTGATTTTATTTATTTATTTAATATCTGACTAAATATTACTAAGTTTATACTTTCTCTAATTTTTTTTTTAGACTTTAGTACTGGCTTTAAAAAATAAAATTTCACTAAATCTAAAGTATTTGATTATGTGAATAATACAGAAACTAAAAAAAATTAATAAGTGATAATAATGTAATAGTAATAGTAAAACAGTAATACAGTAATATTAAATCAATATCTATGAAGATCAACATGAAAAATAGATTGGTAAAATTAGTCATGTAGTATATTGAATTTTTATATTATAAACAAAAAAGTGCTTTTAATATAACTTTTCAATATCTTAGCCAATTTGTATCAAATTTATATAATATGTAGTTTAAAATAGTTTGTTTATAATAATAAAGAATCACTAAGTTTTTTTAGTAATATGTCTGAGTTTTTATTCTTAACACTAGGCTTAAAATATAAAACCTTTTTTAATTATGTAAAAAGTTTTTATTAAGTTTAATAAAGATAAGAGCAAAGTCTCACCTTAAATATTAAAAAAAAAAATAATAATAATAAAGTTATACAATACATATAGTTTTAAAAAAAATTAACTTTATATATAGCTAAAAATTTCTCTAGATACTATATATATTTTTTTAGTTACACAAAAATTACTAATTATGATCAGTTAAATCACATGTTGTTTATATATAAATTATATAATACTATATAATATTGGTTATATATTGTTGATTTACAATCTATTTTATATGAATTTGAAAATAGTTACACCCTACCCTTAATCAAACTACTTTTTAATAAAGCTTTGTTACTTTGAATTTGTGCTTTACATTGTCTTCTTTTTTTGTAATTCTTTTTTTTTAGTATACTTTTGTTTGCTATATGCTTTATCACATCTGATCAATAATCTTGTTAAATTCACTTTTATATAGTATAACTAGTCTCTTATTTTTACCCAAGTACTGATCTAGATTTTTACAATAGAATTTCTAATTTTCATCAGTTGCTTTGTTATACTCGAAATTGGTCTTGTTATACCTTTTTTTTGTGCTTTTGCTACACTATAGTTTCTGATTAGATGTTTTAATGAAATTGATGCTAACACAATTTCATAGTCACATGCTATTATAAACTTAGTTTTTTTGATTTTTGCTTGGTTAATACCAATACTTAGATCCTTTGATACTTATATTTAATCTATTTAGATTTTGGTTTTCTTGTTTAATCACATGAAGCTTCTTTGAAGTGAATTAATTAATCTAAATATATCTAAATAACCTTAGTTTTAAAACTATTTGTATAGCAGAAAAACTTTGTTTTTTACTACTATTATACTATCTTTTTTGTCTAGTATACTATCTACTATATAATTAAAGTTCTTTATTACAATAAAATATAATTCTGCTAATTGTACAATATATCTTTTAATTATTAATTGTTGTAGCCTTTTTTGTTTTATTATATCATTTGGTAGTATATATACTACTATTACTATTAGTTTTACTTGTCTAAAATAAAAATATACTTCAATTAAATATTCTTTATGTCTAAGTATTTTGCCAAGATGCTTTTTCTATTTTGTCTCAACTAGTATACCAACTTCTGATTTTTTCTTTCTCTAATTTCTACTCGTAATCAAAACCCCTTATACTTGTCTTTATTTAAGCTAAATCTAAAGTTTTTTTTCCTGTGATTGTTTTTATCAAATTTAAGATCTCTGTTTTTGCTTTAATAGTCTAGCCAACTATTGTCTCTTGCTTTGGTTTGTTGCTTTTTAATTTATTAATATTGTAACATACTATTCTTAGATTCATCTTCTGTTCAAGTAGTGTAGTGCTTTTTTTTTTTCTTTTATTATCTTCTTTTACTATAATATCTTCCTCTACTCGGTTCATAAACTCTGTTTATTTATTAAAAATATCTAAGGTGCCTTTAGAAGTAGTTAGAAGCTATACTCCCAAGGTTTTTTTTTTTATTTTGTCTAATTTGGGTAAAATTTTTTTTAATAGGTACCTTTGACTACTATTATTAAATAGCTTTTTTATTGATTCTAATTATGTATTTGCTTTATATATAAACTTGGCTTTGCTATGCAGTTTGTTAATAAAACTTCTTTTTCTGCTTTTTTTTCTTTTATACTCTTTTCTCTAGCTTTTATTTTGTATATTTCATTGTTCTTCTTGTTTGAAAAATAAGTTATACTATGGTTTGCTTTTTTTCTTTTGGGCAAGACATTATTTTTTTTTATTTAGCTATAATATCAAGATTATTTGTCTATTATAGTCTTGTGTTATAGTAGTATACTTATATTTGAATTGCTATCATGTGATCTTCTTCTGTTATAAAATTAATACTTGCTAAGCCTCTTTAATTTCTATTTCTATTTGTTGAAATATATATTGCTCATCTTGATACTTCTCAACTATTTTAAAACTGCTGTTTCAATAGCTGATAGTGGTAAATTCTTGATTACTGCTTTGTAATAACTTCTTTTTCTAAAGTTTTTGTACCAAATTTGTCTTGATTTAGTCTCAATATTTTTCTTTTTTTTAAATTTTTTTTTTTTTTGGTATTAAGGTGAGGCCTTGTTTATATCTTTATTGGATAGTTTATACAAGTGGTTACATAGGCTATATATAACAACTTAGTTTGTATAATAACAAAGGATATAGACTACATGCAAGAATGAGAGCTCAGACTAGAAACTTGGCTATAGCTAAGTTAGTTATCTTCGACCTAAACCTACTAGACTGGTCAAAACTCACCTAGATTTTAATAGCTAATATATAATTTGTATATATGCTAAACTGGGCCCACCTTGTAGACCATTGAACAAATTTTAGCTATGCTAGTCCTTTGGAAAAGCGTGTGCTACGTATTGTTATCATGCAGTTGGTCAGCTTCACCACAGGGCATTTGTAAGTAAACCTTCTTCATTGTTGCTTGTTAGAGCTATGAGCTTTTGTGTATGTTGAAGTAGCTCTATTTGGGAATAGTATATTGTTCTGTTTCTTTCATTTTGCAAATCTGTCACAGTATAGTTTCTAAATATGTTTGTGAATTTCTGCAGATGTAAGGAGTAGTGTTTGTATGATGATGTTAGCTGCATTGTTGTATTGTAGATCTAGTGACTGGAGAGACTGAAGTAGTTATACAGAAATAAGCCCTTTAAGAGTAGCAGATAGCTAGTGTGTGTGTGGGGAAGTAGATAGAAAGTTAAAATATAGGTGAGACTTGACAAGAGTTGTCACTGCTCTGTGCTCAGCTAGCGTTAAATTACCAAAACATTTGCTGACTGTTTTGGAGAGAGAAGCATCTATAATCTGTAGAGAATTTGGGGGTTCTGATAGCTTATCCAGTGGTTGAGTAAATCTGGTGTATCACATAAAAAGCAAGTGCTAGTCTGGTATATTGTTGGAGCAATGTAGTGAAAGTGAAAATGTGTTGACAAGTTATTAAGCAGATATTTAATTCTGAATGCTTTCATTTGGTTTAGTTTGGGTAATATAATATTAGAAGCAGTTTTTTGGTTGTTGTTTAGATAAAGCCAAGTAGAACTCTAATCAATTGTTTGAGCATAGTTTTCCCATTTAGTGTTGTGTTTTTGTGATGACTACAGTGCTGTTGTGTGTGCTCTATAGAAATTCTTGACAAATAATCGTGTTGGTTTTTCTATATTGTAGTCTTTCCATATAATTGTGAAGTGTGGATTATGTATATTGATGTGATTGAACAACAAAGTAGGTGTTGATGGTTGTTGATAATTCTTGGCCAGTGAGTCTGTCATAATGTTAAATTTGTTGTTTGAGTGTGTCTAAACTTTGTGTAGTGTAAACTAAATGTTGAATGCCTTAATAGTATTAAGAAGTATATGCCAGATAGGCCAGTAGTTGAACTTAAAATATTTAGAGGATTTGAACGAGGTAGATAGGAGTTTGTAGTACTTGGATATAATAGATTGGGAGTCTGTAAATATATTAACTTTAGTATTGTGAGGTAGTGTGGTAATAGCAGATAAGATTGCCAGTAGTCAGTTTTTTATGATGAAGGCCAATTAGAAATCTTGACAGAGAAGCTGCTATTAATTTGGTTATGGTCTGTTTGAACCCAGCCTACTCCCATAGAGCAGTTAGTAGTATCTATATCAGATACTGAGCCATCTGTGTAGAATGTAAATGTTTGTATATTGATATTACTAAAAACATATTGTATTAGTATTTGGGATGCTTCATTATTATAGAAGAGAGTTAAAGCTAAAGAGTCTGTGATGTTAATATTAGGATGAGGTAGAATAGAAATAGAATATTAGATTGCTGTAGAATATAGAAGATCTACATAATTGGTGTTAAGTTTAAGTCTTTTGTTAGTTGTTTTTCTGCCCAGAAATTGTGTAAATATTATAGTAGGAACTTCAAATATGCAGTAGCTAGTAAGGCGGTTAGAGTTAAAATTGCAGCCAGAACATGGGTTGCATATAATAGAAGGTAGTAGATATGGCAAGTAGTGCTTAGTATTTATATTGTGTTGCCAATGTATAATAGAAACTGTGTTGGTCTGTTTGAACTTTCTTATGATTTGTTCTATGACGATTTCACTATGTTGGTAGGTAAGTATCTATGGCTTTAGTCTTTTTAAAATAATGTTAGATTGGTAGACAAAAGGATTAATACCTGATGGTTAGTATTGTGGATATATTGAATAGTGTTGTGGGCTATTTAGTATTGTATTTTCCAAAAAGAAAAACCAGCCTGGTTTTTTCTCTTTGAAGAGATGATAAAGTCTAGGTGAAATGTGTTGCCACTCTAGTAGATGTTTATTGTCTGCTGAGCTGAGTTGTTCTAGGTAGAGGATGTGTTTTTTTAGGAGCTATTGTTTGAATATATTGTACTTGGGGCTCTTTATAAGTATAGGCTCGAGTAGTGTGTTGCTGTCTTGAATTAGTTGTGGCCATTCTCTGTCTGAATTAATAATCAGACTAATGCTAGCTTGTCAGAGTATCTGAATTATTTTAGATGTTGTAGTATATCTATTGGGTCTATCAATAATAGGCTAGGGGTGCTGTAATATGCTGGTAGTTAACTATAGATTGTTTTGAAGTTAATAGAGTCTAATGTGAGTAGTAGTACCAAGTGTAGAGCTATTGTTAATTCAGAGAAGTAGGTTGTTAGTATGGTGCTAGAGCTGTATATTTTAGATACTGTGTATATTGTAAATTTGGTGATAGAGCATTGTGCTATTAGAAGTGGAGCAAGACAAGTAGGATTTGTGTTTGGCAATTGTCAGATATTTGCTAAGAATTTGTGTATATATAGTATGAGAAATGACTTTATTGTGAATTTTATATTCTATTGTGGGGATTATGACTGTATTAATAAAGTAAGCTATTTGTTTGTCTATTATCTTTTTTGAGTTGGCAATATAGGCTAGATTGAAAGCTTTCTTCTAAATAAGCTTGATTCACTTAGAGTGTTTGTTGTTGAGTGTAAACTAATATCCTAGAAACTTAAACGGTTGGTTGGTAGGGATTGTTGTTAGGTTTTCTTGTAGGAAAGAAATATTGGCATTGGGTTAAGTTGATATGAATATCAATTTGAAGTAGTTAACTTGAATATTTGCTATGTTGTAGAATGATGAGGCTATTTGGATAATTCTTTCTAAATTTTTCTTAGTGTTAGTGATCTAAACAGTATTTTCTATATATGCAAGAACAGATATGGAGCAATGTAGCCTTTTAGAAGATGGTGAGATTAGACTTGTTTGCTATGAGGTGTGCATAGTATAGCCTGGTAGATGTATAAAAATTTTTGTGATTAGTAAATCATAATAGATTCTCAGAATAGTAGGGTAATTGTTTCTTCCTAGTCAATTCCATTTTGAACATGGTAAGAGTTGATAAGACCAAGGTTGGTAATAACCCTATTAGATTAGTTTGCAAGAAAGTTGGTAAGAATTTTAGAGATAGGGTCAGACATTCCTATTCTGTGAAGTGTTTTTTGAAATAGACCAAAGTTGACGGAGTCATAGGCTTTGCTTATGTCTTGTGAAAGTATTTATAGTTAATTGAAGTTGCAAAGAGCATCTTCTATGATGTTATTGAGAATATGAATTGGAATAGATATGGAGTTGCCTGGAAGTGCAACATAGCTGAAAGGAGATAGGATTGGATGTTTGGATAGAATATTGTTTAGCTGGTTAGTAGTGTAGAGCTTTTTGATATACTCTATAAGGCTTATTGGTCTAGTATTAGTTCAATTTCTATCAAAATTTGTTTCTTGAAGATAGGATAGATCCTGCCTTCTCTCTACTGTTTGGAAATTGTTTGGGTGTGAGGACATCTGTTTAGGAGTGTGGTTGTAGCTTGTAAGAAGGAAGAGCCTGCTTTTTTTAAAATATACTGCTATATACTCTATAATATATATATATATATTATGTTTTTTGGTCTAATACTTATAAAAGCTACTTTAGCTTTGCTTTATAACTTGAATTTTTTACTGAAGCCTTGCTATATATGTTTAAAATTTTCTAATCTGCAATGCTCTTATTTGCTAAAGTAAGTCTCACACTATAATATTTATTGTTTCATATTTTCTTATTTCTTTGTCTGTGTTTTGGTTTATTATACTTGTATCTGGTACTTAGATTGACTTATATATATTATTTATTTGGGTTGTTAGTACTTTTTTTTCTGCTTTAGCCTGGGCTTGGCTTGTTTCAGATACTTTTTCTTCTCTACTAGTTAATTCTATACTAGTTATTTTATTATATATAATTAAGATATTGTTGCTTTTACAAGTCAAATATATAAATAATGATTAAATAACAGAATATACTTTTATTAACCTGTTATTTACCCAATATGCATTTTGGAAAATAAATAATAGTAAACTAACAGATATCAGTATTAGGATAAGATAAAAGATAAATATTGAATACAAAATAGTATACTCTTTGTTTTCTAATACCATTCTAATAATTATTTCTATATGCTAGTAGCATAATAGAAAGATACAGGTATGCAAAAGGTATAAAAAAATATATATTTTTTCTTCTTCTATTATCTTGATATTCAACTTACATGCTAATAGCATTATAGAAAAATATAGGTATACAAAAAAATAAAAAAATTATATATATATTTTTTCTTTCATTATTGTCCTGATATTCAAATTATAAAGTAAAAGAATATAGATATACAAAAGTAAAATAATTACATATGTATTTTTTCTTTCTTTATTGTTCTAATATTCAAATTATATAGTAGAAGAATATAGATATACAAAAGGTAAAAAAATTATATATATTTTTTTTCTTTCTTTATTGTCCTGATATTTAAATTATATAGTAAAAGAATATAGATAGGTATACAAAAGATAAAATAATTACATATATATTTTTTCTTTCTTTATTGTCCCAATATTCAAATCAAATAGTAAATGAATATAGATATACAAAAATTAAAATAATTACATATGTATTTTTTCTTCCTTTATTGTCCCAATATTCAAATTATATAGTAAAAGAATATAGGTATACAAAAGATAAAATAATTATATAAATATTTTTTATTCTTTTACTATTTTGATATTCAAATTACATAGTAAAAGAATATAGATATATAAAAGATAAAATAATTATATATATATATTTTCTTCTTTTATTGTCTTGATATTTAAATTATATAGTAAAAGAATATAGATATATAAAAGGCAAAATAATATATATATATATATTTTTTCTTTATCATTTTAATATTCAAATTATATAATAAAAAAATATAGATATACAAAAGGTAAAAGAATTACATATATATTTTTTCTTTCTTTATTATTTCAATATTTAAATTATATAGTAGAAGAATATAGGTATACAAAAAGCAAAAGAATTACATATATATTTTTTCTTCCTTTATTGT
>CAJVPU010000015.1:0-34207 GCA_910591775.1 Dentiscutata heterogama | reverse complement strand
AAAATTATAAAATATTTTTATTTTTTAAAAAAATAGATCAGATATGAATTTATAAAATTTAAGCAGCCAAATTTGTCCGCTTAAATGGACGGTTTAAGGGATAAAGGTAGTATGAAACTATACACCAAGGCAAAAGTATCCCCGACCTGCCCAGAATCCTATACAACTTCATTACACAAATCGAATCTGACAATGAGTCCAACAAAAGCAACAGTGAATACAACACACACCCCTTAGCTCTCAAAAAACCAGTACTACCACACGACCTAGCTAGTGATCAAACAAACACAAGCATAGCTACAAACAGTAATGCAGACAAAGACACAAACCCTCACTCAACCATTACCACATCTCCAACCAATACCGCTAGTGATACTATCACTACTGCCTACTCTACACCCAGACCTAGCACACCTCCAGGTCAAATTACTACACCCAATACTAGTATCAATTGTAAAAAAGCTTAAAATATATCACTATTAATTACAACCTTCAACAAGACCACCAAAGTGCTTCCTGGCAGCTCTTCTACCATCTTCAGACCTCCTACAAACAACCAAGCTTCTGCAACCAAACTATCATATAGCCAAGTCACCAAAACCAACCTCAAACTACTGGCTACTGATACCTCTGATGATATGGAATGGGCCACAATCGTACATAGCAGAATTTCCACACCCTTCAACACTCCTTTCAATACAGAAATCTGAACATATAACATTATTGCAACTGCACTTACTACCCCAGAAGGCATATACAAACTCACTAGCTACAAGCTAACTACTATACCTACTCAATTCAAATTGCCAGAAGTAATCTTTTTAAAATTTGTACACCTTGATACCAAATTCTTTACAACATTTACCCGCAACCTCAAAACCACCCCCACACACCAAAAAGAATACACCAACATCTTTGATAGAGCCCTTACAGTCTATAAAAAAGATAACAAAATTGCACTTACCAACACTACAACCTGCAACACCATCCACACAATGCTCAAGAGGATGCTCATCTTACAATATATCTCTAACCTCAACTTTGCATGTATCTCACTAAGGCAAATATACAAAGTAATTTAGTATGCCAAAGGCTTTTTACAAATCAAAAACTCAGATGAACAGACCCCCAAAGAAATTAAAACCCAAATCAATAATGCACTAGAAAACAAACTAATTACACTCCCAGATACGCCTGACCAAATCCTTACAGAAATCCAAAATATTATCTTATTTAAGCTCCCAATTACACAACGGTCATACACAAGAGCGATAGTCAATGCTCTGAGAAGAATCTTCAAATTTTCTGAGTTACCAGCAATCTACTTTGCTAAACTCCCTCCTTTACCTTTACACTATAGTACTCTCTCTGCTAGCCTTCGCCAGCTATTCCCGATCTCATATTAATCCTCTCTTCAGTACCTAGCCATATATAAAAAAAAACTAGCAAACCACTACATAGTAATCAAAATCCCTGATACCTACTTCAAACTCCTACCTTCTAAGAAGCCTCTCCCTTTAACTTACCAAGAACTTAACCCCGTAGTTCGAAAATACTTCCTATTCAACCCAGCTACCTCCATGATCTCTCTCACAGATGTCATCACTATGCTTAGAGAATATTATACCTTCAAACTCCTACTAAATGATTTCTTTATCATTAAACCCCTATTGCCCAAAGACATTAGCAAAATTAAAACTACCATAAAATTTACTTTCTCTATTATGAATGACACAGAAGCAAAAGAATTTATCAAGCAAGCTTTTACATGTTACTGAATCTAGTATCTCCTTCCACCCAAAATTATATAAGCGAACCCCACCGACAAGCCCCCCTTTCTATGGCCGAGGATGTTCTTGAAAGCTTCAATATCTCTTTGCCAATCACTACCCTACAACAGCTCTTAGCTACTGCCAAATTACTATGTAGCCACTACTACTTCACCCAACTCCTCACTAGCTGGATCCAAATCTAAAATGCTTATCCACAAAGTACTACTGAAACAACTACCAACCCAAATCTTCCTAATATCCCCAGCAATATCGAGAAAATCATCAAGAACCTTGCCAAACATAAAATTATCATCTCTTTACCAATCCAGAACCAACTTGATATCATACCAACAATGAAAATACTCAGATAGCACTACACCATCAAATCAATCCCTGACTTCTTATTAAAACTCTCACCTCTTCCTTCACCCAAGTAGAGCATATTTGACAATATATCTACAGAGCATTCCAATACTCCCAGTACTATACTCTCACTTGCAAGTATTATCTGGCTTTAAAAGAGGCATCTCCAATGCTTACATCTACCCCAGACGTGGACACAACCATGACTATGACAGAACTACCTATCACTAAACCCACAGAGGCTACAGCTATAACAACCTTCACTATAGCCACCAACACCCCCCATTGGTCAGTCCTGACCAAATAGACATACTTTAAATCTTTAATGCAACACACTACTAATTTCTCTCTCTCTAACCTTCCTATACATGATACACAAAACCCAAATACCCCCCATCCCAATATCTCCCAATTCACACCTACCCTATACCCACTAACTCTCTCAATCTGTATATACAATGTACAAGGCCTCAATACAAATACTAAAAAAGAAACATGAGAACACTACTGCCTAAAACAAGCCCTAGACATAATCTGTATTTCAGAAACCAAACTGTCTAGCAAAACAATGCCCCAAAAGCATCTAAAAACTCAATACTTCACCTACTTCTGGTCATGTACAGATAGCTTAAAGGCTGGAATAGCAATTATGGTCCATAATACACTTACCCCACATATTCACAATATCAACACAATACCTAGATATGCCATAGCCATTGATTTCTTCTTCAAACATGACTTTAAGTTTTAAATCATCTCTCTTTACCTCCCTAGCAATGAGGCACAGCTCCGACTACAAACACAGAATACTATAATCTAGTAGCTACAACAGGCCAAAGCACTCAACATTCATCCGATAACTCTAGAAGACTTTAATGCATCTACCAATAATATCTATTTCCAGTTAATTAAATACAAACTTCTTCAATTCCTTGCCTTTAATAATATGTATAATTTAGCTACACACTCTCACAAGTCCACACATACATGGCGCAGAGCCAACCTAAGCAGTGAAATTGATTTCATCTAGGCATATCAACCAATACTGCAATATTTCACAGAATATAATATAGATGATTCCAATACCAGTACTTAAAGTGATCACAAGATTTTAATCTCACGTTGGCTCTTCCTCTATGCAACCACTAGACAACAAAGACACAAAACCTGCACGTGAAGAAGAGTCTTTAAATACAAAGCAATGAACCTAGAAAAGTGGAATGACTTTGCAAACCAAGTCAATACAAACTTGCAGCATTACAACACACCCCTCATACCTACAATATTAGAGTTCCTAGAAACTACATAGCACAAAATCCAGACTAGCCTTATTACTTAGCACTCCAGCATATTTCCAATAAAAAGTTCATAGTTTGTAACTTTTATCACACATTCTTCCCAAAAGCCACCAGCTCTACCACAGCCTCAAGAAGCTTAGAAATATAATTAGAGTTGTAAAACACCAAACCAAGACCAACTAACAATCCCCAGTCCATTTTAACAGTTCAATAGCAGACCTCAACAGACTACATAATCTAGAAATACCTCCTCTCACAACCAACACTGACTGGATAACCAAAGCTAATACTGAATAGAAGAAGCTATACTACTTATATAACCTAGAAAACACATGACAAACACACTACCAAATCACAGAGGCAATCTCCAGAAGATGTGCCAAGCTCCAAACCAATCCAACCTCTATACTTAACAGCATTCTGAATCGGCACAGAGATCCTGTTAAGTTTGACAATATCAAACTAAGCCAAGACGTTATTACAGACCCCACTACTATCAAAACACATATCCAGCAACACTTCAATGACTAGATGGCAACTTGTCTAATTGATAAGACCTTATTCAATACTGAATGGCAAATAGAATACAACCCTCAACCCCATATCTAACAAGACTAGTACCAGGAAGCACTCTCTACTATAACTTAGAAAGAGGTCCTCTCCACTCTCAGCCAATTACCTAACAATAAAGCCTGTGAACCCTCTAGAATAAGCTATGAGATGCTTAAACACACAGCTCAACCTTTTTACAAGCCACAACAGCACTCCTTAATAGATATCTTACTACCCAAACAGTCCCCAAATAGTAAAAAGAAGGCAGGATATATAACATTTCCAAAAAACTAATTTTTAATAGGAACCTAGCTAATATAAGACCCATCAGTCTCATTGAACATATTAAAAAGTTATACACTAAACTCCTTACTAATCGGCTAAACAACATTTTATTCAATCACTCAATCTTATTCCCATTTAACTATGTCTCACTTCCAGATAACTCCACCTCAATTCCAATCCACACTCTTAACAATATTATAGAAGATGCAGCATGCAACTCCAACCAGCTATGGATACTATCACAAGACATGAGTAAGGCTTATAATTCTGTCAACTTTAGCCTTTTTAGAAAGTCACTATACAGAATAGGCATGCCTAAACTTCTTATCAACATCCTTACCAACCTCCTCTTTGATCGCTTCAACAGAGTCATAACCAACCTAGGCCTTACAAAACTCTACGTTGTTAAAAATAGTATTGACTAGGGAGAAACTATCACCCCACTATTTTGGAGAATCTACTATGATCTATTAATTACAAAAATCTCTACACAACTACCAGGATATGCAATATATACTGCATGGCAAACAAGCCTAACCTCACTCTCTACTAAGAGGCTATGCTGCTCCATATCAGTTCTTGCATATATAGATGACACTGTCTGGATCGCTCAAATCAAAGAAGACCTAGAAAGAATCATACTAACTACATTATCCTTTTACAATATAGCAAACATCCAGGTCAATCCATTTAAATCTACATTTATATCTAACCAAACTGATGCTAGTATCTCTTTTCTACAAACAAACCTAAAGACAATTTCTACCAGCTGGCCCTTCAAGTTCCTAGGATGCTGGTTTACACTTAATAATAAGCACTCTAAATAGATCAAGCTCATTAAAGACGAAGCTTTAAACTTAGCCTATATTGCAGACCAGAAAAAGATTACTGACAAACAGATAACCTATATTATTAACACAGTCATAATTCCTACATTGGAGTATAGAATCCACAATATCATTATCCCCAGTCTATCTATAACCAGATTCTTGGCAAGTACCTCACAATTGCCAAATACAAAGCTCATTTATCTTGGTCTATTCCCAATAGCACAATGCTCTGCCACAAAATCTATAATATCTACAACATCTGGGATATACAACTCCAACACCATGCTAACAACCTGCTCCTGAGAATCAACAACAGTTCTATACTCGGTATTACTATCCACATTAGACTACAACAACTGCAAAACAATCTTTGGTCAACTACTAGCATTCTTTAACATCTACAGCCTACTATAGATAGACCTAACAGGCATACTACCATATTTAAAATAATACAACTACTACAACAAGCTGACATCAGTTTAACTATAAACCTAGACAGAGCATGACCCCAATTAATCCAAGACAGCAACACACCACTAGAATCTATCCTCTCTAAAAGCCCCAAATACAGTATATTTAAACAACAGCTCTGAAATAAATGCATCTTATACCTAGAGCAGCTTAGCTTAGCAGACAATAAATACTTACTCGAATGGCAGTATATCTTATCAAGGCTTCTACATTTACTCAAAGAAAAAAAACCAGGCTGGTTTTCATTTCTAGAAGATACTATTCTCAACAACTTACAACACCAATTAATACATACACAATACCAACTACCAGGCACTAATCTCTTTGCTTACCAGTCCAACACTATTCCAAAAAGACTATAACCATAGATACTTACTTACCTGCAAGATGAGATTATTATAGGCCAAATAAAAAAAAACTTCAAACAAACCAACACAGTTTCTATTATACACTGGCAACACAATATAAATACAAGACACTACTTACTATACCCTTTACCCTTTATTACATGCAGCCCATATCCCGGCTGCAAGTTGAACTCTAACTGGCTTGCTAACCACTGCACACTCGAAGTTTCTACTACACTATCTACACAGTTTCTTGATAAAAAAAACAAAAAACAAAGAACTTAAACTTAATGCTAACTACGTAAACCTCCTCTACTCTACAGCAATTAAGCACCCTATTACTATCCCACCTCTACCCAATATAAATATCACAGACTTCTTAGCCTCAACTCTTTTTCACAACAACATAGCACGCCAGCTACTAACACAATATGCTCTTAGCAATATCTACATACATACATTTACATTCTATACAAATAGCTCAGTATCAAACATAGGCATCAGCAACTGCTCAATAGGAGTTGGCTGGGTTCAAATCAAGCATAACCAAGTCTGTAATAGCATTTCCACCAAAATTCTCTGCTGGCTCTCATCATACAAAACTGAGCTACTGGCCATCCTATCTGCTATAGCTACACTATCATGTAATGCCAAGGTCGACATATTCACAGATTCTCAATTTATTATCTCCAAGTACTATAAACTTCTCAACACCTCTTCTACATCCTCTAAATACTTTAAATTCAATTACTAGCCAATCTGATATACACTTCTTAATGCTATTAAGGCCTTCAATATCCAGCTTACACTACACAAAGTTCAGACACACTCCAATGATTAATTTAACAATATAGCAGATACTCTGGCCAAAACACACCAACAACCCTTCACACCGACTCTTCTATTCAACCACACAAATATACACAACCCACACTTCACTATCTAGTAGAAAAAACATAACATAGAAAAACCAACTAGACTATTTGTTAAAAACATAAGCAGAGTATTTACAATAGCACTATGGTCATCCCAAAAGCATAATACAGAATAGGAACAAATACCCAAACAATCGATTAGAACTCTATCTGGCTCTACTTTAACAATAATCTAAAAATAGCAACCAGTATTACCTCACCTAAACTAAACCAAATGAAGGCATTTAGAATCAAATTCCTGCTTAATGAACTACCTACTCACTTCCACTTCTACCTTGCAGCACCAAAAACCTATCAGGCCAACACCTGTTTCTTCTGTAGCAACCTGACTTCTCTAACCACTGGATTAGCTGTAACAACCTACCAACCTCCGAGCAGATTATAGATATCTCAACCAACTAGATAGTCAATAAATATCTTAGTGACTTAACTCTAACCCAACACAATGTAATAGTAGACCTTATCAAATCTCACCCCTCATTCAACTACTTACCTACTTTCTCTTCTCAGATACATCAGCTACCATCTATCTTAAAAGGCCTAATCTCATCCTCTATTGCTACAACTACTTCAGACCTCTGACCTACAATATAAAGAATCAGCAAACATTATTATACAAATTCTACTTCTGACATTAGCCGAAATCTATGAACAAATCTGGAAGCTATACTGTGACAGATTTGCAAAATAGAAAAAACAATACAATATAGCACCTCACAACAAGGTTACAACAACACAAGCCCACACCACACCAAGTGCTAGTGGAAAAAATACACTTATAGCTGCTCTTGTGGTATAGTAGACCAACTGCATGAGGACAATAGCACCTGCCCTCCTAAAAGGCAGGCATAGCTAAAATTTGAGCAATGGTCCACAGCATAAATTCAATACAGCATATATACAAACTACATACTTATCATTAAAAACTAGGTGAGTCTTGATCACTCTAGTAGGTTTAGGTTGCAGATAACTAATTTAGCCTCCTAGCTGAGTTTTTAGTTTGAGCTCCTATTCTTGTATGTAATTTATATTTTTTGTTATTATACAAATGAAGTCATTCTATGTAACTACTTATATAAACTACTTAATAAAGATACAAGCAAGGCCTCACCTTAATATCAAAAAAAAAATAAAATAAAATAACTTTTATTATTATATGTATATATTTTTTTTTAATATTAAAGGTGACCACTTAGACTATTGGCATAAGCTTTATTCAGATAGTTATGATATTACATCCATTTCACGAGAATACAACTAGCCACACATATACTTTTTGAGTATTTAATTTAAGTAGTCTGTCTAGGTTCTATACTAGCCACCATATCTGCAATCTAACTAGAAGATTACCTATTTAAGCTCTCTAGTTATTACTAATAAGAGTACAACTAGCTATATATGCAACTTTGGTTGCCTATTTAAGTAGTCTGCCCTAGGTTCTACACTAGCTACTATACCTATAACCCAACTAGAAAGTTACTCATTTAAATCCTTTGGCTTCTACTTTTGTAACATGCTCTATCCTAATACCTATACGGGATTAGCCATTGCTATAAATGATTCTAAGACTTTAGCCAAACTATGTTAGGGCATTTATCCTTGTGATAAATCTAACAGAGCAGTACATGTTCTATACATGTTTTCACCAGCATATTCGATAACTTTTCCCAACTAGTACATGTTGTGCTACTACCACTGGGTTCATATCTCAAGCTATTCTTTCGGATACTGCTTTTACCTGATCCATATCTCAAGCCACAACCTTTCTAATTAGTTTCCACTTATATACTTATGTCCTTGCAAGGTTTACAATGATCTCAGTACTCACATTCCAACTACCTTCTTTCTCAGATTCCTTACCAGTCCCTACTTTACTTCTAGCCAGCAACCCAGAAGGGTTGGTCTGCCCAGGCTCTAGATGCCTTACGGTGTCCCTTCCCTTGATACATGCTTCCAGAGTACAAGTTCTTTTTTTCTGGTGGTGAGCCGGCAGTTTGGCTAGTGTGTCTTCCCACTTAAGGACCTGGTCACTCAGTTCTCTGATCTCGGTCTCTGGTTCCAAACTTATTTTCCTTTAGCACCGTCAAAGATCGCTGCTACTTCCTAACTCAGGACTTGCCAAACGGGTTTTCAGTTATTCCAGTTCTTTGGATTTATTGCGCCAAAGCTCCTATTCAAGATAGTGTAACCAAGATTACAAATTAGAATTTAACCAATAGTGATAGCCATTAACTGTATCACAGGGCTATTTTTTAAAAACGTTGTCTATGGGATTCAAACTCTAGATCTGCTGTCTGGAAGTGCAACAACTCCACCACTTTACTAAGTCATCACACCCTTTATTATTATATTTTTAATGATTATTAGAAGCAAAAATATATAAAAATCAGTTTGAAATCACAACTTTTTCTGATGATTACTCGAACCAACTTTTCAAAACAAAAATTTTTAACAAAAACAGTAAAACTATGCTAGAAAAGAAGGACATAAAATTGACAAGAACCATAAACCAGCATCTATTATTTAGAGATAGTTCTCATATGCTATTTGCTAATAGGTTTAGAGCTTATTACTCACTATGGAGATGGTATTTGTTATTTAGAAGTAGTTTTTATATACTACTTGCTAACAAGTTCAGAGTTTATTACTTACTGAAAAAATATTAGCAGTGTGCTTGGATTTACTTGTTTTATTATTTTTGTCAAAAAATATATTCTCATTTAAGAAAAATACAAAGTCTATACTCTTTACTATTACCCACTTGTGCTTACAACAAAATTTTTAAAAAAAGTAGGCAAAATAGCTTACTCTTGTCAAAAAATCAGCATTGTTTACTTCTTTCAAATTCGGTTAACCTAATAGATTGCAATCATGTATTTTGTTTAGTAACAAACATGTCGCTACTCCATGTAACAAGATTTGTTGACATAGTCAAAAAAAAACTAATACATTAAAGCAAAGTCTTACAGCAGAGATATACAAATGTTGTATTTGTTATATAATTTTTAAACCTTGTATAGGTTATAATAGTACTATTAGGTCTCTTTTCTTTATTTGTTTTTTCTTTTTCAAAATCTGTATTTTTTTTTTTATCTCTTTTTTTTATTTGTTGTTTTTTTTTTTTTTTTGTTATGTTTGTTAAAAAACTTTTTTTTTTACTCTTTTGTCTCGTGCCCATTGAGAAGAAGGAAGAATTAGGAAAGAAATTAGTTATAATATTTTAGTTCTTTAAAAGCTAGTATATAATTTAAATTATCTATAAGTCAGTGCAATAGTCACATCTAGATGCCAATAGGTAACCAGATAAGGTTGGGCTTTTAGTTGTAGCTATGTTGTTTTTCAACTATAATTGTCTTTTGAGATTAATTTGTAAACTGTATATAAGTCTTAGCAAGATCATCAAAAAATAATAAAATATATATATATATATATATATAAATTTAAAAAATTTAAAGAAAATTTTATAGTAAAAATTTTTAAAGTAAGAGCTTTAATTTTTATTACTTTTTAGTAAAATTAAAAAAATTTATAATAAAGCTTATAGAATATATTTCAAATAAAATATTGTATATATAAAATATACCTCATATTATTAATAATTTTTAATTTTATTTAAAAAATTGTAAATACTTTTCAAATTTTTAGATAAATTTTTCTGGAATACAGTTTAAGTAATAATTTTATAATAATTTTATATATTTATTTATATTATAGAAGATTTATTAAAAACAAATACTGTATCTAATATAAAAAATATTTAAAGTTCTAGTAAATTGGTTATACTAAATTAAAAAATAATGCTTAGACTTAAAATTAAATCTTAAAAAATTAGTTAGTAAACAATTAGTTAAAAAGCTTAATAATACATATTTTTTAATTATAATATTAAAAGCTAGTTATAGTTTTTAAAAATTTTTTAAACTAGAAATTCAAAAAAAAACTTATAAATATTACGTATATAACAAATTTATAACTTATACAAAATTTTTTTATAGAATGTTATATTTATAACACCGTGTTATATGCTATATTTCAAGAACGTACTAAGTAAACTGGGTCGGGTACTCTAAGTAAAAACGTCCAGGACCCAAAAACCTCGGGATAACTGAAATCGGGACCTCACGGGACCTTACCGGTATACCCAATATACATTATATATATATATTATATAAAAACCTCCTATTTATCTTAAAGCTACACTCTACCCTAATATAACTTTAATTCAGACTATATAGGTACTATATAACATGGGTGTTATGAATATAATATTTCTTTTTTTATAACTATATAAATATAGTAATTTATATATTGTATAGTAATATTAATAACTATATATACTATGTATATACTATATATACTGTATAATAAACCTATTTTTTTAAAATAAATTGCTAATTAAGTTTGATGTTTATATTATAAAACTTTGGCTTGTACTACGCATATTATTAACTATATATATGTTATTTAAAAAAATAACGTATACGTATACATTCATAAAATAAAAATAAAAATAATTTTTCAAATCAATTTTTATTTGTATTATATAAGAGGCAAGATTTTTGTATACTACTGCCATTTTTTATACCATGTTTATTTAATGTTTATAATAACAATAATTTAGATTTTTTCTTTTACATAACAATAATAATAAATATTAGTTAATTTAAAAATTCTTACATAATATATATCAACAAAGTAATTTTAATTGATGTATGCATTATGTGTTTACATATAATTATATAATACAAAGTCGAATTTAATAATATATGATTGTAAATAAAGAGTATCAATTTATATATTAAATTATAATTTAAACCGACGTACGTACGTATATGAAAATTTTAATTACGTATACGTATTCAAATTTAGAATTAATTCGCATTTAATCATTGTTAAATTATTTAAATTTTGAGTCGTATTACATGGTGAGACTTTGTTAAAGAATTACTATTTTTATTTGTTTGAGCTACAAAGTAACCCCTGAAAATCGCCAATTCCAAGTTTGATAAAATATAATCGATTTTACTAATTTTAAAGCCCTGTGGATCAATTGTCGATCTAGCACAAATGGAAAAAAATGACGTGGGATTAGCATTTGAATTATCACTTTTTTGTTTTTTGTATATCCTAACGAACTGGAAGCAGATTATACGGCGTTTACCATAATTATTATCACGGCTAAATTTCTTTTATTAACAATTCTAGCCCTAAACCTTAATCAAACTTTAAAAGAATGCATTCACAAAAAAAATTTTTTATTAATACAAAAGTATCGGCGTGACAATTACCAAAATTTGTCCTTATATAATTATTCACTTTAATTCACTTTATAATCACCTCTTCCTAAAACATAGCCCTAATTTTTTTTAAAAAAATAGATAGTGATTATAAAGAGGGTTGAATATGTAATTGAGAAAGAAACACGAATTTAATTCATAAATTTGGTTAAACGCGAACTACAAATTAAAAAAGATCTTTTTTTTTTGTGAACTTGTTTACTTGTTTTACAAAAATTTTTCATTTTATTTATTATTATTTCTCACATTTGGATTGCTGAACATAAAATTCCGAATAAATGCACTTAAAATGGATTCTTTTCAACAACCAATGTGATAAAAAATTCTAAAATTCTTTTTCAGTATGGAATTTTTTTTCGTTATGCTAGAGGGATATTCGAGCTCAAACTCTAAAATTATCCAATAATTAATGACTGCTGTAAAATTAATATGAATGCTATTTTTAATTATTCATTAATGTATACAATATAAATTATAATTGATATATAAATACTATTTCTAAAGACTTCTTACACGTGTTGTGATATGTATTAAAAGAAAGTTTGTAAAAAAATTTAATATATTTAATTCATAATAAATTCGGATGGTTTAATATTGTATGAAAAAAATTATATTGTTAATAGTAAATGTTAGTACTGTATTAAAATTGATTTACATATTTGAACAAACAGCCAACAAACTTTCTTCTACTAAGGAGATTGGTTTCTCGATCTGCGAGGTTTAATAATAATTTGTGTATGACCACATTTCTTTTCCTAATTTTTTATCGAGAATAATCAATGCTTTGTTTTATTGGAAAGTGTAATCTTTTGTGATGTACAAAAAAAATTATTTAATATGATCTAGAAGGAGGCATTCGGGAATGCCCGCATTATTTAATTACCTCGACTACCCAATTTGGCCAATGATCTTGATCACGTGAAAAGATAATATTTTTTACAGTAGATAACGATAAAGTTTGAAAGTGGGACAAATTTTTAGATAAGTTCATAATGTCAAGCTGTTTTTTAGTTTTAGATAAATTAATGTCATATATGTCATATAGAATAATACCATCTTTAATTAGAATAAATTAATTTAATGAATGGTATCAACACGAATACAGTAAATAACGGATGTATGGTGATTTTCTTTATATAGTGATTTTTCTTTGAATGGCTAGTATAAGAGAATATCAGTCTTATAATCTTTAATCTTTGATGTACTAACCTAATTTTATAATGATTCATAAATTTTGATTCATAACTTTTTTACATTTTTGTTAATTTTGGTATAATTTGATATAAATAACCTTTAAATAATAAAATTTCATTTGCTCATACATAAAATTATTAAATGATTGCTGCATACATAATTTATGAATTACGTTTTATATTCTATCCTTTTCTCTTTCATTCTAAATTTTACGTTATAACCAAATATGGTAGTACGCTTGTGCTCCAATTAAGAACATCATATCTAATGAACTTAAAATAGAATTGATCAGTATCTTAAATATCTTTATCGAACGCCTTTTTTTTTTTTTTTTTTGTCGAACCAAATATTTTTCTTGTATTCATTAATAATCATTGTTTTTGTTTTTTTTTAAAAAAAGGAACCTTCTTCATTATATTAGTGGTTTAATTGTAATATATTATGTAAAGGTAAACCTAAGCAATTTGTACTGACGCATCGCATACAAGTTTATATCATCACATACGCGAAATTAACGTTTAACCAACGTTTACTTTTTTTCGCCACTAACTAATCAAGTAATTATGTGACCTTTAAGAACCAATCAGAAAAATATATAAAGTAAATAAAGGATGGTAAGAAAGTATTGAAAATAACGAACTCTAATTAGGTTGAAACCGATGGTCCAGAACATAATTACGGGGAAAATTATCACTTTTGAAGAAAAGAAGCACTACACCATTTTGATATGCATAAACTATTATATATTGTCTAGAATTAAAAAGTTATATACAATATCAATATTACATAATACAATCCATGTGTAAGTAAATATCACATCTAATTTTGTCCAATAAAAATCATATCAGCAAATGCATCGAATTTAGGCTTTTGTATCCATAATTAAGATAAGAGATTATCCGAAACCAAGCCTTATTGTAACATATATTGTTGAAGTAAATTCGTGATACTACCATATTTTGGAGGGCAAAAATCATATGATAAGACCAAAGATTAAATAACACCGCTTTTACAGGTAGACCCAAAATTTTTTTTTGGATATAGCCTAAATAACTAGAATTAAGGTTAGAACCTTTTAAAATATCGAGTTTCAATCAAGAAGACAAGATGAAGAAAATATTGGCTAGCCATAAGGGGCGATTATAGAGAAACCTTAATCTTTGTAGATCTATTATAACACAGGTCTGACTCAGGATAATAATAATATTATTTTAGCCACGCGATAATACGTGACAGAGGTGACTTTTAATGAAATATATTTTTAATATAAAATTTAAAGTAATAAACAGTTGAAAACCGTTTCTTAACTAGATTTCGGATTATACCAAGAACGGAAAACCCTTAAAAGACGTTGAATTCAAACGTAATTTTTCAGAAAAGGTTTAAATATTGCGTTGTACATATTTGGACCGAATATTTCCAGAAATAGAATTTTAAAAATTTGTAATTTAATATTGTACTCGAGTCATCAAAAGAAAAGTAATTTTTTAACCGAATGACATGAATATGAAAAGCGGAAAGTTAAGGTTAACTTTATTAACATATTGCGCGATTACCATGTTTTTTTTAATTATTTTAAAAGAATTGAAAAATAAATGAATTCTTTTTAATTTTTATTTTCATATCTGCATACATACTGTATATGCGTTATGTGCGTACTGAAGTACGTATGTACGTACATTACAGAACAGTTACGTTTCGTACGTACAGTACTTATTACCAATGAGTAGATCATTACTGTATTAAGTTTATAGTATGGCGGAGTTTACTACGGAGTTTGGCTTTATCGTCCGAAATTTCCAAAACAAATATCAAAATTGAGCAAATTCATGATAAATAAGGATTGATTTTCGATTAAGAATTTTTAACCAACCAAACTAATAAGACAAATTCTGACGACAACAAAATTTTGCCAAGTTTCCTTTTGTATTTTGGGTGAGACGTTCCAAAAAATTGGTATATTTGGTTTATGATATTCGGTACCCGAAAAACAGTCTTTATGGCCCGAAAAAATTGGCAATCCCGAAAAGTTTTTTCATCTTAAGAAAGGATTTAAAGATGTGAATATCATTATGATACTATTATAGTGATACTATATAATGATACTATGTAATGATACTATATAGTAGTGGTCTATAGTAGTCAATAATGAATGTTTGCAATCTAAAAAACTAAAGAATATTAATCATAACTTATCGTTATATAATCATTTATTATCATTTATTATCATTTATTATCATATATTATGATTATATGTGAAAAATACATTCACTCACATTTCACTCATGTAAACACACGAGGAGTCCCGAATATACAAGTTTTTACGATGTAAAAGCTCAAGTTTCTATATTAATTTCCATCCTTGGATGTTCTACGCCAATTTTTTTTTTACTTTACGCACATCCCGTAAAAATTTTCAAGATTGCAATAAACAAACATAAACAAGATTATCTAAATGGCGCTAACTTATCTTGAAAGGCTCGTGCGCAATTCGAATCTCGATCAAATCAAATCAATATATTCGGTAAATTTTCACCCATTGTATTTATTATGTATTTATTTTTTGTATTTATTCTTCACTTCCATTATTTCACTTTCCATATTTCACTTTCCATTATTCTCACTTTCTATTATTTCATTAATTCCGTGATTGTCAATTTCTAAAATGGTAATAAACATTATTACGCAATTATTCTCTTACTTTATAAGTAGTTCATTCTTTCATATTCTCATATTATTTCATGTGAATTTTTTCATTAAATGAATTTTATTCTTTTATTAACGTACCAAATATAGTAGAAATTCTTTTTAAATCGAAATGTTTCTACGCGCCATAATAACAATTGGCTGAACAATAAAAAGTTTTTCCATTAGCATTTTTATAAAAAGGGGATCCTTATTTGAATGATACGTGTTTTGAAGATCGCATGGAAGAATAAATTTTAACGCATTTATTTAATTAACAATGCATGTATAAAGAACGCATTTGACTTTATGAAATTGTGTTCCAAATTTTTACAGAAAAAAAATGAATTCCTAAGCTTTTTATTCTTTTTATTTATCATTTATCTACTGCTTATTTTTAATTATAATCATAAAGTTGTACAAATAAAACACAGGATCAATCATCATGGTCTCCTTAAACTTTAAAATTAAAAATAACGTACGTACGTACGTAAGCGTAAGTACGAACGTACTTGCAATTTTTTTTTTATGCAAAAGTAATGAAATAGATTTTTTGATTTTATTAACATTATTATTTTTTTTTACCAAGTCATATTATAACGTTCAAATACCACGGTAATTTCATATAAGTTTTAAAATTAAAGGGTTTTAGACCATTACCGATATGAACTTGGGTGTTTTTCAGTGTCGCCCAGAATCTCTTAGGAACCAAAAACTACCGCAAGATATATATATTTTTGTTATATATTTATATTTAACGAATTGTCCTTCCACCATCCAGAAGAAAAAAAAAAAAAGAAGAAAAAAAATATATATAAAAGAAAAAATTATTCGACCATATTTCATACAAAATTTTCGAGTCTATGTTTGTTTTTTTTTTGTTTTTTTTTTTTCTTTTTTTTTTTTTTTGAAAAAAAAGTATATTGTGAAAGTTTACTATTAGTCAACCTTAAAATGAATCCTATATGTAAAAAAAATCATACCAATAAAAAAAAATGCCATAGAAGAAAAAAAAAAAAAGAAAGAAAGAAAACTACTAACGCTAATTTAAAAAAAAACAAAAGCGAAAGAAAAATATATATATATATAAAAAGGTTCTCAAAAGTATCGGAGAAATGGAGTTGAATTTCGTTGATATATATATATATTTGCGTAAAATATATACATGTAAATATATAAAACCTGTTTAGCAAACATCAACCCTTAATTATTTATATTTGTAATTGAAAAAATAATATATAAAAAAAAAAAATTCCATTTTATCACAACCCGATACTAAAAGTGCCAAAAGAATAAGCCATTCAAAAAATAAAAAACCACGTATTTGTCCAATTAATCCGGTTTTCCTTTTTTGCGCAATGTCAAATCTAAAATATCGATAAATAAAACTTTATTAGTATTAACGTTAATCATTGTTTTGTTTTTTTTTTTAAAAAAAAGAAAAACGAATAGTTTAAGAGGTAGTTTTAAGAGATCTACTATATATTATTAAAATATAAATTATGCTGATGCTAATAATGGATGGCTAATAATAGATGCTAATAATGGATGCTAATAACATAATATACTATGTTTATGTAATATAATAGATATGTTATTATTTATGCTTAAAAAAATTACTCACCGTAATAATCCGCTGATAACGATGATTATTGTTACGTATTTTCTCGGTAAATTTAAGAAACATGCCAATCTTTTTTTTTTTTTTTGCGAATTAAAAAATTTTTTTTTTTTATCTTTTTTATTTGTATTTTTATGCAATTTTTTTTTATTTTTATTTTTTTTATTTTTTTTTTTTAATATTTTTTTTTTATTTTGACTTTTTGCCGTTCTTTTTTTTTTTTTTTTTTTTCAAGATGAATACAATACATTAATATGATGGCCAGGGGTATTGTGATGTTGGCGTCCTTCTTTGTGCCGCATGATGATGATGATGATGATGATGAGTGTGTGTTATATCTCCATCATCACCTAACATTGGAACGGAATTTTCGCTTCCAATCCCACCTATTGAAGATATTCCAGCCAATCCTCCAGAAATTTCAGTTCCTGTAACATAATTTCCACTAATACCCATATTATTAGACGGTGGACTTGTATTACTAGATGTTAAATAATATTGTCTAGATTGTGATGGGTGTTGCTGTTGTTGTTGTTGTTGCTGTTGTTGAGCTGGTGGAAATTGTGAAAATGCTATTGATGGGAGAGAATTTTGAAATGAATACATTGACGATGGGGACGTTGTATTAGTAGCTGGTATAGCTGTTCCAAGAGGTGGTAATGATGATGACGCCGACATTGTTAACGAAGATGTTGCATTTCTACCTATAGTTAATGGTGAAGTTGAAGAACCTGACGAATTCCCTATAACTAATAAAGTCGAAGTATCACTAGGATTTTGTGACATTGATGAATTATGCGAAGGTGTATGATGATGCTGCGATTGAGACCATTGTTGATAATGCCAATTTGGAACATTTGTTGTACTTTCGTGTTGCCTTGATTGCGTAGAAGTTTGTTGATTATGTGAATGTCCGTACTGAGATGAATAATTATCAACCATTAGCAATGCTGAATTTCCTATTGAATTTGAATCAATTTTATTTGAATTTACCGGCGGAGGATCTATTGGAGATAATGGTGCAGGTGATGTAGCAAAAACTGATTGACGTTGTTGCTGATTTGTTTGATGATTTTGATGCGATATCCAAGGAGGTATTGGAGATATTGGTGAATACTGTGGTGATCTTGTGGACGCTGTATGTGCAAGCAAATTCATAGAAGGTTGAATTGATTGCGTTTTTGTTGTTGAATTATCATTGTTCATACTATTATTATTATTATTATTATTATTATTATTATTATTATTATTATTATTATTATTATTAATGTTATTATTTGATCTGTTTGTTCCTTCTGTTGAACTTTGAGTTTCGTTACAATTCGAAAATTTGCTAACATTACTAGAAATTGAAGTTAAAATTGCTTTAGCAACATTTAGTAATTCTTCATCAATATCTGTCATACATTCTAACTGTGAAGTGAAAATCGCAATCAATTTTTTTATGTTTGAATGCATATACCGTGACGATGAAATACAGAGTATATTTTGGAATGATTTAAGAGTCTGTATAACATTATTTTTTGCATCATTTACACACATTGGTCTCTTTAGATTTAATATATGAATAAATCCTGCATAAATTGCACATTGAATAATAAATGGTGTGCTACTGGCCATGATCAAGAAATTCTTATTTGTAAGTGTTGTGATATTATTTGCTGCTTTTGCACAGGTTACCATGCTGTGGTCTGACGTAATATTACCATGATGAATTCTAATCATTGCATAATTATAAAGAATGCATAAATAAATCCGGAGGTGATCTATTGTTATTTCCGTCGATAAGGTCAACGGTCCACAATTTTCTATTTGAAGAGATGTTGGTAAATCTTTTTTCCAGTTATTTAGTTTTTCTTCTAATCTTGATGTTATAGTGTCCATACTTTCATTAGTTTCAAATAAGCTAGATTCTAATATTTCATAAGTTATTTTTGTAATTTTAAGGTATTGTACGAAATAGTCTATGGCTTTTGATTCAAATTCATCTTGTGCAAATGATAATTCGGGTTCGGATAAATCAACTGTACAACACCTAGTTGAGAAGGTTGATATGCGATTTAGGGCTATTGATTGTAAGTTATTACAAATCACAATACCCCACCATAACTAAAAAAAAAAAAAAAAAAAAAAAAAAAAAATCAAAATTAACAGAATTAACAAAAACAAAACATAATATTTTTAAAAAAAATTGATGTTTACTCTTTTACTGGCCTCTTTTTCATATGTGGACAGGCCTTCGGATGCGTTCTTGTCTTGTAATCTCATCGCAGTAGCAAATATCGTAGCCATCCCAGTATAAGTATAGCCTTTAAAACTTCGAGCTTGAAATAGACCTAAGAGTAAAAGTGCTGTAGCGGTACTTAATTTCGGGTAATTAAGATTTTGATTAATCATTTCTAGAATTAATTAAGCGTGTGAATTTAGGTGAGTAAAAAAAAAAAAAAAAAAAAAAAAAAAAGTTTATGATTAGTTTAGTGTCTTAGTGTCTTAGTATCTTAGTATATTAGTATCTTAGTATATTAGTTAGTGTCTTGGTGTCTTGGTATCTTGGTATCTGAACACAATTGTCACACGATTTATTTTCTTTTTCCTTGCTTTCGTCACACTTTTTCTAAACAGATTAATTAAGTACGGATATTTACACAATATTACCTTGTGCATGTTCGTAATATTCTAAACCGAGAGTTTGTGAATCGCAATGATCTTTTCTAATGGTCGCATCATCTAAATAATTTGAACCTATAGCACATACTGCGTATAATAAGATTCGCGGCATTGATTTATTTGCATCTCTAAATCTTTCAATAAAGAAAGCTTTATGTAGTACTGGGAATAAAGGATGAAAATTATCGAAATACAAGTTAACAATTCTTTGAGATAAATCATCTAATTTTTGATTGTCATGTACGTTAAGAGACTTCGGAATTGAATCATTTTCATCTTGAAATTGTGGTATATAATGACTAAATTGTTGACGAATTTGATCTTCATTTTGAGAAGACATAGAAACGAATAATTTAACTATATATTCAAAAAAATTATCGGGTATAGGCAACGCTTGAGGAATAATTCGATTTTGGTTTGTAATCGTATTCGAAGAAGACGTAACAATAGAAAAAGACGTGTTCGAAGTAGAAGAGGACGATTTTTTCGTAGTTTTCGTATTTTGATTAGATTGAGTATGAGAAACTCTTCGTTGACGAGTTGTAGATTGCTGACCGTTGATCGTGGATGATTTTGAACGAGTAGGATTACGATTAGATTGAGAAGAGACATTGGCTCTAGATGATGCTATCTGTGATTGATTTGTATTTGTACGGCCAGCATTATTTTTTCCATATGTGCATTCTAAACCAACAGATGTACAGTATTTACAAGGTAGGTGATTGTAACCATCTCCATCACATTTAACCTTTAAAAAGGAAAAGGGAAAAAAAAAACAAGTTTATAGATTAAGATTATGGATTACTATCTTTGAATAATTGATCTTTTTTTTTTTTTTTTTTTATAAAACTCCAGTTATTTAAGTTAAATAATATAAAGGTATATAAAGGTTATTAACCTTTCTTCTTCTACATCTGTCGCACGCAATTGTTTTTAATCTTTTTTCGCGTACGTTAGCATCTACAGACCCAGAGGTTGGCCTTTTTCCACCAGGATTTGAGGCAGTAATAGTCATTTGATTAAACTTGAACCTCTGTAGTTAGTCTTAAAGTAATGTTTTTCTAAAACCCTACGGCCAAAGTCCTTTTTTTTTTTTTTTTTTTTATCATTCAAGAAGGAAAAAAAGAAAAAAAGAAAGATTACTAGTTAGTAAAAATAAAGAAAAAAAAAAAGAGTAAAATTTCTTTATTAAAGACATGAACAATCTACTAATAGACCATTCACGAAGATAAAAAAGATTTTGTAACAGGACTTACTGTTTTTTTATTATTATGATGTTATAAAATATATTAATATAAATTAAACGACTTTTTCATTATTTTTTTTTTTTTAATTTTTTAAATTTTTTTTTTTTATTAAAAGAACTCATTATTTATTTATATTTTTTTTTTTTATTGAATAAAATAAAGTCATAAATATATAGTAAGGATGTGTTACCTAAAAACTCGCCAAACATCACATAAGATATATGCTATATAAATTTTTACAATATATCGATATATATATTATAAAATTAAAATACGCTGAATTTTTATTTTTAGAATACGTATAATACCCTAACTAATCAAATTACTAAATTGCTGTGGCTAGGAATATTGTAAGGGCACAAAAATAGATGCAATCATACATAGTATATATTCTATAAGATATTTTTTTAATCGCTAATAAAGTGATTACAAATTAACTTTACAAATATGAGAGTTCGACATTTGTAGCTGTCAAATACTGATCAAAATCGATTGACATTGTTTCTTCTTTTTTTATTTCATTTTTTAATTTTATATAACAAAGCACGTGAAAAAGAAATGCATATCCAAATGGTCATTTCGATCGTTATCGTTTTTGTTGGTTATAGATAATGCATTTTCACTATATATATATATAATTTTTTAATATAGAACTAAATAAAAATCAATTTTCTTTTGATTTATAATATATTATAGGTGCGTTTTTATGTAACAAAATTGAGACCAATGATATGCCAAGTTGTAGTAATATATAAACGATCAAGTATAACAGATTAATGAGTATGAGGAAAATTAAAAAAAAAGATCTTTAGTTGTTTCTTGCACAGAAGCGTTAATGTATCTCTTGCTCTTTGGTTAATGTATTTCTGCTCTTGGCTGGATTGATACATTATTCTCAATACCCTTGTATAATGCAATAAATAATTATTGGTTCAAGTTATTATTGTTTTAAAAAGAATACATGCATTACTTAAAAGTTTACATTCCAGATCTTATGAATGAATATCTAGAAGAAAATAACCAAATATTTAAATGTCTCCTGCAATATAATCGACATAAAATACTAATGAAATAGAATGGAAACTATGGTAATAAACATTCATTCTCAATTTTTTTTGTAATCAAATAAACGAATATCAAAAAAAAATAAAAAATTTTTTTTTTTTGTGAAAAATGCATTATTTAAATGAAAAATACGTCATATGAGTGGATAAAAGATTGCATATTGTCTCTATTTGGTTTTTCTTTTCGGTTACTTATGTACAAAAAATTTTGCATACCTACATTTTTTAAGCTAATCTTTGGACCCATACATTTTACCATTGTCATTTTAACCAATCATATTTGTTTGTGTAATAAAGAATTTATTATCAAAAAAAAAAACAGTTACGAACTGTTTACGTCAAAAGTATCTATGTACCATGCATTGCATATATAGTCGACAATCTCGTGAATCAGATATCGATCCACGTTTATCAATTAATCAACTGAAAAAGTACGTACAGTACATAATAAAGTCCATACAAGCACAATTACGTATAATTTAATATACTGCTAAAAATTCATTCATACTCAACTGGTACACACTTTTTTAAGGCATTTATAATAATAATTTTAACGTAGTAAAGTACAACTAAAAATTTAACAGACATTCCTGTATGAGTATTTATACGAATTTTGATTTCTTGATATAAAACACATGAAATCTTTTATTACCTTAAAAATATTAGTATATCTTATATTAATTTATCTCGCATCTTTTTATAGGCATTTTTTATAATCTTTTATAGGCATTTTTATAAATTACCGGAATAAAATTTACCAGATCAATGCTAATTAACATATGTAACATTTTTTATAATTAATATTTACGTATACAGAATGAATAATAATAAAAAATTTCATACACAAAGTAAGTATTTTTAATACATTGGTTTTTTTTTTTTTGGGTATATTTATAATAAATTCCGTTCTAAAAAGTATATAAAAGTATGTAAAAAGTATATAAAAAGTATATAAAAAATATATTAAAAGTATATAAAAAGTATTTAAAAAGTATTTAAAAGGTGTTTACACTAAACAAATATACATTTCATCATATCTTTCTCATGGGATTCTTTTTAATTTGTTCAAAATTTGTAAAAAGATTTGTTTCAGATGAGATTTCACAAGATTATTATTATTATTATTATTGCGTTAAAAAATTGCATATTATTCTATTAATACTAATATTAATATTATTTTTATTTATTAATATTATTAATATTAATATTAATATTATTGTTGTTATTACAGCACAGTATTATTATCACGATTAATATATTAATTACTATTAATTACTATTAATTACTATTAATTATATATTATTAATTACTGTTATTTAACAAATATTACGTAACTAATGAATTTATATCACCATCAAGTCGTTACAGCATCCTGTCGTGTCTCTAACTATTAAAAAACTCTTTGTAAGGATCCTAGTTATTAACAAACAATTAAATATTTTGTTATGTACGTAATCTCGTGATTTTTAACCATTAAGGTTTGATAATGATAATGCTATAACGTCCATTGATTCCGAACAAAGCCGGAACGGTTGCTTTATTTGTTACAATCTTTGTATCTGATGAGTAATGATAAATTATGAACTAATCAAAATCTTTAATTAAAATCTATTATTAATTTTATTTGAAAAATTGCATAAAAATTATGTCTATAATTTATTTTCCTTATATCTTTGTCTTATATTCAATGCGAAATCTGATACTTTTTTTAAAAAGAAATCGACTTAAAAAATAAAAAAAAATTCGTGTAACGTACTATACGACATCAGGTACACGTTGTATTTCCGAACCGGACAAATAAAACTGTTCAATTGAATGCAAGAAATACACCATTTAATTTAATATTATATAAAATATAATTCGTAAAAATTCACCTTAATTGGTTAAAATTTTCATTGTGTTTATTGATGTTTTCCTTTGTATGTTCTTCAGCAAAGGTCATAGGACAAACAGGTGATCATAACACTGGTGATCTTTAATTTGATTTGACGATTTGACGGATAGTTTTGATATTACATCATATAACACCATATTTTGTCATTTACACAAAATATCAATTTTTTTTTTTTAACTCCGATAATTAGAACTCTATTTTATTTATTTGAAAATCATAAATTCTTTTTTATGAAACAAAAAAAAGTTATTATGGTAGACAAAATATAGAGAGCATTGACAAACTATGTAAGTATGAGTATGATCAATAATTTTCCTGTTTTCAAGGTTTGATTGGTTATCAATTTCATTATCTTTATAATCGTTATTATAAGTATTAAATTGATCGGAAATCTATGTTTGGTTCCGATTTATTATGTAGATTATGTAGATTATGTAGATTATAATGATTACCTTAATTATTACTTCTTTAACCTCATTTTACTAATTGTTGATAGCAATTAAGAACAATTTTTTATATTATTTGTATGATTATATATTATTTATATATGATTCATATATAATTTATATAGTTTTATATAGTGAAAAAGTAAGTGTATAAAATTCAAGCTTTTGCGCTAAAATGGATAAAATAAATTTGTTAGAGAATACTCCAGGCAATAATAAAACATATAACCCACTCAAGAGCATTCCAGAGTACTATAGTCTGGAATACTCCTCCAATATTTATATTATTTATAAAAAAAAACAAAATTTTATGTGCGCTAAAATGATTTAAAAAAAACAAAATTTTATGTGCGCTAAAATGATATAAAAAAAACGAAGTTTTATGTGCGTTAAAAAAAACGAAATTTTATGTGCACTAAAATGATTTTTAAAAAAATGAATTGTTTTTATGTGCGCTAAAATGGATAAAGATGATTAAAAATGGTTAAAGATGATTAAAAATGGTTAAAATGATTAAAAATGGTTAAAGATGATTAAAAATGGTTAAAATAATTAAAAATGGTTAAAAATGATTAAAAATGGTTAAATAATTAAAAATAATCAAGTGAAAATTTATGTACGTTGTAATAGCGCTTTGCAAAAAGATGGGACCCCATGATTTTTGTAATGATGAAAGAGGGAAATTTCCGAGATTCTAGATTGTCTATTAATTCATATTTTCGATCAGTTATATTTATATTTATTTGAAATCGATAAGATTCTTAAAATCTACAGAATCTCCGATTTTCACGCGACATTGAGGTCACATCTTTTTGCAAAGCGCAATAATAAAAATTCATATTTAGAAAACAAAACCAATACGTGTGCAATTGCACTTTAAGTACACATTCAATTGTACGAGGTGAAAATCTGCCTAGTTTTAATATTATGGATTTAGCTCCTCTAATCCTCTAAGAACACCCATCTGGAATATAAGGAAGATTAGTGCATTTATAGGAATCGATTTTATTTACATTTGAAACAGAATCAATCAATAATGTATGGGTTTAAATATTTTATACCGGGTGAGAATTGAACTATCTCCACTAACATTAAAAGCTTTTTTTTTTTAACAAAAAAAGAAACTTTTCATCCACCCAGGTATATAGAAAAAGAGACTTTCACCATCCAGTATATTATTTTCTTATGTATTATCTACAATTATT
Organism: Dentiscutata heterogama; assembly: GCA_910591775.1. NCBI lineage: Eukaryota > Fungi > Glomeromycota > Glomeromycetes > Diversisporales > Gigasporaceae > Dentiscutata > Dentiscutata heterogama. Next base: position 8,034 of record CAJVPU010000015.1, on the reverse strand, counting down.
GCCATACACAAAAAACTATCAAAAGCAAAGATCGACAAAATCCCAGGCTCACGATTTTTAACGTACGTACCAGAATTCCAAAAAAATACACCTTGTAATTAGAAAGATGATAATGAAAATGGTTAATTTGGTAAGATTTTCCCAGATATCACTTTGTTTCGCGTTGTGAATTTCTTGGATAAAATAATGTGAATGTTTTTTTTTAGAATGTCTTCTTAAATATCTCATTTGTCTATAAAATATCAAATACACGAATTATAATTGTCAATAAACATGAAACCATAAATTGAAACACATTAATATATATGCGTGTCTCATATTGTACTCGGGATTATTTTTCTCTTTTAAAGAAAAAACAAAGAATAAAAAAAGTAAAAAAAATCAAAATAAAAAAAAAATCAATAGAATAAAAAAATAAATTTATTAAATATCACGTACTACAATTCTTAGAATATAAATCTTTACTGTTATGACGTATGACGTAGAAAACCTTAAAATAATCTAAATTAGGTTATATCAGTTTCATATTAGTGATAAAGTTTTACCTTAAAATCAAATTCAAAATTTCAAGATTCAAAAATACGGATAAAGTTTTAGATAAAATAGGATATCATATGTATGATTCTACGCGCAATAATAATCACAAACTTCTTGGGTAGATAACAAGGTAATAATTTTGGTTATTTTGCGCAGAATAAATAAATAATTATTTATTTATTGCATTAGTTAAATACTCCGTTCGGTTATTAAAAGTACGCCAATCACCCTGATCATAATTTTTGGAACGTTATCAATTATATTATCTTCAAAAATGAACGTGTACTGTGCAGAATACAGTATAAAAAATATAATGTTTACATATTACAGTATTTTAAAAAAAACTGTTTAGCATAAATGATTTTTTTTAATATAACTTAAAAGATACGTCTAAACAATTTGGGTCTATCACGTGACACTGGGCGGGCAATACTGCATATTGTCTCTCTAATTTATTTAATGCGTTTAATAGATCTATTTATTTTAGTTATAAAGGTTCTACTTATAGTAAAATTGGTTTAAAAATTTTTGCATAATCAGAAAAATTAATTTTAAAAAGAAAAAAAAGAGTTCTCATAGTTCTCATAGTTCTCATATAATTATCAACACACCGTATACAAGTGTATGACTATATTTGTTTTCTATAGTCTTCTCTAGGTCTTCTGTACACCATATAAACATGAATCACGTTTAAAAACATATAATTTGGCGTGATATGAAGATAAGGAAGTGTAGACAAACAAACCTGTTTATTATATAGAACAACGTTTATTTGAACTATTTCAAGTATTTTAAGTATTTTAAGTATTTTAAATACTAATACAATATATTGAATGCAATGATAAATAAAAGGAATTTCTATAACTGTTTTTAGTCAAACAAAATATTTAAACTTTTGGACACATAAAAAAAACTTGAACAGATCTTTAACCTAGTTTTAGAAAGTTAACAGAACCAATTAAAATCTAGCAGTTCAACTGAATAGCAAATATTTCTTTACGCCATAAGATTTAAAAGAAAAATATTTATACGCGAAGTTTGAGATAAAAATTTGATTAGTTCAAAAGTAAAAAATAAAAAATATATATAAAATAAAATAAAATAAAAAATGAAATAAATAAAATAAAAGAAAATAAATAAAATAAAATAAAATAAAATAAATAAAATAAAATAAATAAAATATACAGATTAGGAATAATTTTATCCGTTTGAAACGGTGACAATGTAAGAAAAAACAGCTGTTGCATTATATGCATCTTCGATCCATTACAAATATCCGAGCTCCTCAATTCCTTACCATTTCATCCTCATGATTTATTGGTACATTTTCTAAAAACAATTACCTAATATCTGGCGTTCTCGCTGAGCCAATCAGCTTTCTTATTTTGATTCAATAAAATGTATAAACGTAAAATGATATCATGCATATGCATCAATCTGCCTCTCTTAAATGTTTACTACTTTATAGCATTTAACTAGATTAAATGATAGAATTAAATGACTTGTGTATGATGTCGTTATTTATTCTAAATAATCGTAATTGATTATTGAATAATTTTATTGAAATCATGAGAATTTTTAATAATTAATAAAGAAAACAAAGCCCAAATTTCTCGTGATAATTTAATAAATTTAAACGATTTACCTTACATTTGTCACGCACTTGATTCATTCGTACCTACGTAACCAGTCCGGGGTGCTTTTTTATCTGTTCGACAAATTAAGGTGTGATTACAAATCCGATCTTAAGGCTAAGCTCACAACATTATATTATTGTATTACATAATCATAATACTGTAATATAGTTATAATTGTATACATATTATATAGTTATAATTTATTATATATACACATTATGTATACGCATTATATATATATACATTATATATAACATTATATATAACATTATATACACATTAATATCAGGCTACTTATATGTATCGAAATAAAAGTTAATTTATCGTTATATAGAAACCATACACCTCAAAAAGTGGTTTATAACTTTACTATATATATACTTATAAACCTATTCATTCATTCGATTTGTTTTTTTTCATGTCTAAAACTTGATCATACGATTAAATTATATGACCTAACTAAAATGTATATAATAAAATAAAAAAATTAATATAGATTTTTTTTTTCCGTTTCTTTTTCATTTATTGAAAACAATGTATAATATTAATTTAATAATATTATTAAAGTTTTTATAACAGTCTTTTACGTAGCATGGTCTGGAATAAACTTACATAATCAATAATTGATTAGTGTAACAGTAAAGTAAATTTTGTACCTCTCAGGAATAATGTCCGGTATATATGTATAATTTATTTAGTCCCGATTATTAACACTTACTTCTGAGGGTGTTAATACTAGATTGTACCCTATAAATTCTACGTACGTATGTTGTTTTTTATTTTAGGCAAAAAATTGTGCAACAATTTTAAAACTCCGGTAAATTTTTCCATTTTGCGTCATAATATATATTACTATCTGTTATTCTGTGTGTACGAAAATGAATACGTAAATTTTTTATTTCGAATTCAGTATATCTACAATGAAATTCTAATTAAGCTTTCTTAAGGAATTAAATTTTACTTAAAAGTAAGTGAACTTAAACTTACATAAGTGAATTTAAATTAATGAATTGAAGTGAATTTTATACAAATTTTATACACATAAAAAGTAAATAATTATTTTTAGCAAAAAGGAAAATATAATTTATCGCGTAAATGACTATTGTCTAAATGTTACATACTGGGATTGGTGTTTTTTATAAATGCTAATAATTCGTCAAAGGAAATTTATGTAACATTTATGATGGCTTTGTCATCGTGTGTTGGCATAAGGTTCTATCTAGGAGGTAAAATATGAAACCCTAAAATAGATTCAAAAATTAACTTTTAAGTTGGTTGGTTCGGAACTCTTTTTTAATCATTAATAAGAATTTAAAAAAACTTTATTTTTAATCGAATAAATTTAGAACCTATTTGGAATTAGAATACTTGTACAACATTAAAAAAAAATGATATCATTATTTTTCTTTTTTTCTTCGAACAAAAGAATAATCATTTAATCCTAGAACTTGCTAGCATACATTTAAGTCATAACAATTTTTTTTTTATAACAAATAAAGATATGAAGATATACGTATAAAATTTACTCAATTTGTAAAGTGAAAATCCAGAATTTATAAAATATTTTTATCGATATTTTAAGGGTTCCAAAAGTAACGAAGGTAACCAATAAATCTTGATTAATAATGTCGATGAATTTTGTTCCGAAAGAGGTGCGGCTTAACCAATAGAATAATACATTGATAGCATCGGATATTCCGAAGGAGACCAGTGGATTGGTATATCATTCAAGTCGGATAGCATCGACCGAAGGAAATGCAACATAACCAATACCAATAAACCGGTATGACCGGTAAAATTTGTAACAAATTAACTAGTAAATAATAGTAAATATATAATAGTAAATAGGGGTTAACTATGAGGAAAGTGAAACATATGATTGATAAAAATTACTCATAGGGTAATGGAACCTGATTTATATCAAGTTCGAATTACTGAATTAATCGAAGATGAATTTGTTTATACAGTTATATCTGATATGAAAAATTAATAAATCCAGTTTCGACTTTAATTAGGTCAAGTAAACAGAAATTTGATATTGCTTTATGTAGTTACTGTACTTTATTTACATGTAAATTCTTTTTAATATTTACTAAAACAGTAAACTTTACTTTTAAAGTATTTATATCGATATGATCATAAAGATATTAATTAATACAGTATTAAAAAAAAAAAGTCTTCAGTAAATATAAGATTATAATATTTCATTTTATAATCATTTATACACGTAGTCACTTATAGTTAAAAATCATTCAAATAATAACATCAACTTATTTAGTAAAATCAAGTTCAAGGAATAAGAATCTAATAAAAACAATATCTCTTGGTAAAAAAATAAATGTGATATAAAACTTTAAAGTTTAGAATTTTTAGGTTTACTATATTCCAAAGTTTTATTTCTTTTTTTGTAATCGAAAAATTTTTTACAATTTTTTACGATTTTTTTACGGTTATTTGGCAACTATTTTTTCCACTATTTTCCATTCGGCAAAATTCTTTAATACCAAATAAGTTATTAGTAACGGAAAATGACGAATGAAAACGGTTACTGACGACGGTTATTAACGGTTATTAAATGGCTGTCAATCTCTTTGATCTCCAGCTGTAGTAAAAAGATATAGCTGATATCATATACTGTATATATACAGTAAATATATAGTAGTATATATTAAGTATATAATAAATATACAATAGGTATTATGCATAAGTAAGTATACAGTATGTACAGTACGTACGTGCATTTACTTTTAATGCAAAAAAATGTTTGTCGACAATCAGCCGAGTTGGCTGAAAATTTGGCTATCATCAGGCATGCTATTTCGGGTAGCATAGAAATTTGATACATATTAACATGCTTAGCATTTATAAAATTTATTTAAAACTGTTTTTTTTACCTAACAGCAAAAAAAAAAAAAAAATTCTTTTATTAAATTTTATTAAATTCTATACGTTGATAATTATGTACAGTTATACCCCGCATACAAACGAAATGATTTTTTTACATTCTTTCTTTATAACATCATTTAATCATCAAAATATTTATTGATATATTTATTGATATAAACAATGGAAGCGCATTGTTCAATGTATGACCGGACAGAAAATAATGGTATTTGATTAAAATGGTGTCATCAGGGGGATAATTATACATAGAACGATCTTGTACGAATTTTTAGGTTACAAAAATTTAAGTAAAATACAATTTCCATTGTCAACTTACGTATGGTCATTCTATCATCCCTTCAAGATCGAATTAGTGCATAGGAATAAAAAATAAGTATGGAAATTTATTTTAACCAAAGATGGCAGATAAATTCTATTTATATACGGATTAGTCATAACCTTTTTAAATGATCTCAAAGATTAGAGGTATTTTTTACTAAATTAAAAAGAAAAATCAAACGATCACCTGTCACAAGCTTATGTAGTACTTCTTTATTAAAAAAAAACAACATGATGAATATTTACAATGAAAAACCCTGCATAAATATATAATAGGGGGGTTACTATGGAATTCACATGATTGGCTATAAAAAAAAATATAATTAATTCATTAATATAAGATTAATATATAAATATATATATATATATATAAATATATATATATTAATTCATTAATATAAGATTAATATATAAATATATATATATTTACGTTTTCTAACGTTACATACATTAAATGAGCATATCATTATATGCATGGGTAATTAAAATATTACTAGTTTAAATGATTTTAAATGACTTTTAAATTTAGAATGGCAAATGGTAGTAGCGTAAGCACCTTAAAGTAACACCCAAGAAATATGACTTCATTAACTTTATTAAATTATAATAATGACAAAACCAATCATAAATTTATCATGCAGGGACCAATAAAAAATAATTATGTTGGGGATTGATTATATATGACATAGTTGTTTACACATTTTTTTTTTTAAAGTGATAAACCAAACATTGAAGCGAAACTTGCACGAGAAAAATATTTGATATCATTTTACATTTATTTTATTGTACAAAAAAAATTTTAAACTAATTCAAATAATTATTTAAATAATTATTTATTATTATACAATTTAATAATATTAGTGTTAAAAAAAAAAAAAAAAAATTCTCGGTTCAAAAATTCAAAATTAAATAATGTTTACCAAATTTGGAGTATACATGATAGTCCCCATGTTCGTGTCGTGACCAGGTGATATATTGAAATAATGATAGTCACGGACGAATAAAGATCCGTCTTCCGTAAATATATGATTCTGAATGGAAAATGCTTCTTTACACAACACATTTTACACTAACACATACTAAAGGAACGCACATGGCTTACTTATTTATCATTCTCTTACTCCCTATAATCCGATTCATTATCGATAAAGTATCGATTAAACACGTCTTCATTGTACAAAATGCAAATATGCGTAATCATTGTACACGTACACAACGTATACGAATTAATAGTTCAATCATTTTCTTTGTTTGTCAATTTTGGAATTTTTTGCTTTCAAAAGAGAGTCCAAATCCCGTAGTTTGTTTACCTTTTGTGATTTTTCTCCCACGAGCGAAGGCGTCGTTCATTCACGCCATGAATCTCATGATCAATGTTTTTTTTTTTTTTTTAACGGAGTTTAACGCACCAATTTTCCATTGCCAATCATTTTTGTTTTAAAAAAAACGCGAAAATTCTAATAGAAAAAACCTGCGTAATTTCTCATTGTATACTATATAAGAGGGGTTTGTTTATGTTTTTTTTTTTTTTTTTTGTTTTTTTGTTTTTCTTTGTTTATACAATTTTAATCTACAATTAAATCAGATACGCCACGATAATAATAAATATTCATCGGACTATAGCGATTTATTTTCGGAACATTATCATACGTGATACTTCATCACCAAAAGAGTATATGAAGAAAAAATGATAAAGTTTTTTATGAATTAATCTTAACCAAAATCGTAATTATCTATAGTCAGCCAATGCAAACTTACTACCATTTTCAGTTTGGTTTTGAATAAAATTAGTCGGGTCGCGTAAAGATTCAATTATTTTAGTGCCCCTTAAAATTTTTTTTCAAGGAGAATTGATTAAAACTACTAAACTTGAACATAATAATCGTAATAATCGTAATAATCATAATAATCATAACTGATAATAATCATAATAGTCATAATAGTCATAATAATCATAATAATCATAATAATCATACAGTAAGTATCTTTCGTTTCAAAAAAAAAAACCGAAGTTAGTTCTATTAACTATAATAAGGTGATTTACAATCAAAACATCCATATTAAGTATATTGTAAATGTATGCTATGATTACGTGACCGAATATTCTGAACAAAGAGAGAATTTCTTATATTGTGATGTGACATTTATTAAATCTCAAGTTTCTGTACTTTATTAATCATTAATAATAATAATAATAATAATAATGATTAATAATGGGTATTATTTTTTAGTACATAAAAAGATTTATTAAAACGAGTATTTAAACATGTTTAAACAAGGGTTTTATATACTGCGGAGTTTTTATGCCCGAATATATTAAATAATTTATATTGGAAAAAATTATACGTATAAATTATCAGTTATTTTAAATTATCAGTTATTATAATCTACAGTTATTATAATCTGTTATTATAATCTATCAGTTATTATATTTCATTTTTTTCATTATTTTTAGTATTTGATTATAAAAATGATTTTGATCGTGTAAACATATATTTTTGTTAATAATAAAGATGCGAAACCGAAACTTTTAGAAAAAGGGCGGGATGAATTTATGTTTCTTGCATATACGGATTTTTTTTTATTGAAAAACTTTAGGAATGGTTTACTTATTCTATTGTTACTACTCCTTATTTTC
>CAJVPU010000014.1:0-34370 GCA_910591775.1 Dentiscutata heterogama | reverse complement strand
GTTTCAATAGCATTTTTACTACAGTATTATAAGTAAATAAAATATTATTCACGCTTAATAAAGGGTCGCAGTTTTCAATTTTCAGCTTGGATCATTTTATTCGAATATAATTAATTTGAGTTTTCAGTAGTTTTTTTTAACATATAATGAAAAGATTTTTTAATGATTATTAATTCAGTAATCGGGGTTAACGTAACCTCTATTTGCATTCAAATTATATTACAGCAAATAGGTGTTTTAAATTTACATTTATTTTATTTATAGGTTTTTATATTGAGTAATTTGTTTATTTATTGTGTTAGGCATACGTAATAATTTACAACTAAATGAGAGAGCAGCGATTTGTGGTGATTGAATGGGATGACTCAAGCATCAATTATAGAGACATGCACCAGTATGTATAATTACTGGTAATACTTTTTGTATAAACCTCATTAGCCTCATTAACTTATATTAAAAATTTAAGTGTTATGCCTCTTGTTTTCATTATAATTGTCTTCATGTATTTTCCATGCTATTACCCTGAATAATTTTTTACTTTATGCGTAAAGTTTGTTACATTTATTCTTGTTGCCATTATCTTGCATGAAGAACTTAATCTTTTATTTTAATTTAGGATGAAATTCAAAGTAACTTACTTGACCATTTTAATTCTCTCTCTAGCTTTAGCACAAGAGAGTTTATTGACTTTAGAATTATTTGCAGTAATTACAGTCTAACCTCGTAATAGTCACTCTTGATATAGTCACAACCTTGATATAATCACACTATTTTTTAACTCAAGCTAATATAAAAACATACACAATTTGACCTTTATATAGTCACAACTTTTTATAATCATAAGATTCTTGTTTCCCAAGCTGGTGATTATATCGAGGTTATACTGAACATTATAATGATTAATTTTTATTTATAATTGCTGTTTATTTTATGTTAAATGTTTATATGGTGATTTTTAATTTTACATTAAAGTCAATTTTATAATTATATAAAATTTAAGCACCCGGTTACCCACCATTTACAGGATCACCTGGCTATAAACAATTTATTCCAAATGCTCTGAGCAACCTGAGTGACCTACAATGTTCCGGTTCTATTTTTCATATACAAACTTTTACTAAATATGGGCTGCAGATTGATATTTTAAAAAAAATTTAATCTCATATCTTTGACAACTTATATCTCGATGAATTTTGTGGCTATCTTGATGAATTAATATTCAATAGAAAGTCTAGATCTTAAGCTTCCTTTTGAATATTAATTTATCAAGATAACTTCAAAATTCATCAGATATAAATTATAAAAGTTAAGGGTTTAATTTTTAAAAATATCGATCTGCTTGATTTCCATTGGTGGCAGTTCATATTATTATAATCTTTGATATATTTCATGAATAAATGAAATTTTTTCATAATTAACCAGAACCTTTTCGTACTTATTTTCAGCAAAGATCCTTTTGAATCTGATTATCTGGATTATATGACCAGGTACTCAAAGGATTATAATATTTTTTTAAAAATAATCTGGAATTTTCTCATTCTATAGGTGTTTCAATTACTGAATTATTGAATGTTATACTACAGTAATTGTATGAATCATAGAAATAATATAAAAATTTTTTATTAATTTATATAAGCATTTATTGAGATATTATTGCTCAAAACTTAAGGAAAAAAAAACTAACACACAGTCTTTTGATAATCTCCTAAAACATAACTTTTTTTACCGACTTTATTTTATAGCTCAATTGTCATGAGACCTTTTCCGAATACTCTGGAGATATTTTGATTGCATAAAAAAGACAGATACTTTTGGGACACCCTGCATATCATTGATCTTTAACATTTTTACAGTTCCACTTGGCATAATCGATCTCAATCATTTTAATTACGCAAATTTACGTATAAAGCACAGTAAGTATGTTTTTATTGCTACCTTATCTGTTATGGAGTACATACGTCAAAGAAGTGGTGATTAATCGGATGGATGCTAAAACTAACTAATATAACTAATATAAACACTAAAGCTATTACACAAGCGTCTCAAAACTCCTAAAACCTTGAATTGGTAGGCTGAAAGAGGCATGGAGAGACTTGGTTTGAGTCAAGGTTTTTCGGATTTTGTTGCGGAGATACTAGAGACCGGGATAAGTATAACCTTGGATTATACTTTTACTGCATAGTTGTATACTTCAGTTGAAAGCTAAAGGTAATTTTACTTTTCCAGTTTAAGTACGACGGGGTTCGGTATTCGATTTCAATCGTTAAGATTCTTAATGGTTGTCACATGAGTCACATGGTTGAAAATAGAATAACGGTATCGATTTATATTCAATTTGAGGTAACAAAGACGTGATCAAAGTTTAATAAATTGTATTTTGTTTTAAAGGGGTCTATAATTGACTTTTCTCTTTCTTATTCTTATTAAAAATTGAGAGTATGGATAAAACAAAATCATGGGAGAAGGGACTTTTATAACGATTTATTTTATATCGAATTATTATTGTTAAAGGGAAACTTCGTAGAGCTAACACCTCTACTCGAATTTCAAAGGTTAAAACTCAACTTGAGTTCTACAATTGAATATGACTTTAAAGAAAATAACGGGGCAGAGAAAAGAATAATTGGGCGTTTTATTATGGACGAAATTTAAAGATAAGTAAAAACTATTGGAGTCATGACTTCTACTATTAAGAGTTCGAGGTTTATAACTCAACTGAGTTCTGCTTTATTTCAACATGCAAGAGACCTTGCTTTTATACTTTTTACATCCTTATGTGAATACAAGTTTTTTAGAAGTGAACTTTCTAACGAAATGGCATTAATTTCCTGAAATGCCATTAATGGAATTAGTGAAATTAATTCATTGTGTCTTTAAAGGAATTACGGGATTATTTCACAAAGTAAACTAAACATGGTGACGATCTTACTAACTTGGGCTTTGGTCGAAATATACACTAACTCCTTGAGTTTTACCAATTATTTTTTTTTTAAAAAAAAAATAATAATATAGAGAGAAGGGAAAAGAAATATATATATAACAGTAATAATAATAATAATAATAATAATAATAATAATAATAATAATAGGCGTTCCGGAACCCTTCACAATGTGTTATCGCGTAACAACGAATATGTATTCAATTAATCTTTGTGATACCTCTAGCTTTGAGCTTCTGATCCTATTATTATGAGAAAAAATTTCAAGTAGTCCTATTTTATAAGAAGTTTATTTTATTACAATTGATTATATTAGCATTATTAGGGTTTTCAAAGTCATATCAGAAATCTTATTTTATTTTTTCTGATTTATAATTCAGCATAGTAAAAATACTACTGAAAAAATCTTATTTATTTTCGAAAATGCATCATTTATTTAACTTTGGAACCCTGATTATTATTATTTATATCTTTTTTATTACACAGCTCTCAATTGTTCACCCATGACTTTTTTTAACTGATATATTCACGTCGGACTTTCTTTTTCACCAGTTCTTAGATTGTATTCGTGACTTGAATCGGTTGAGCTATAATCGGTTAACCGACCTGAACCGAATAAATTTCGGGTTACCGGTTGGTTGACCCGGTAGGCGGGATCAATAGGTATGAGAAATGTCAAAATGAAGTAGGGAGATAAAGGATCCGAGAAGTTCCGACAAAAAATAAATGAACATAAAAGACGAGCAAGGTGAGTAAAGCTCCGAGAATTTCCGAAGGTTAGTATAGGTATTAATCTTAACCGGTTGGTAACCGGTTGAATAATTCGGTTAACCGATTAACAAAATTTTCTCGATTCAAATCACTAGATTGTATTAGGAAGATTTTATAATAAATTTGTTCGTAAATTATTTATAAACAGGAAAGGAATCTTAAAGGAAAAAAAATTTATTTGCCGTGAAGAAAAGACGTGAAGATTCCTGTGAAAATAACAGTTATGAAGTCTTGGGTGTTAGGATCCGTGCAATAAATCAGTTATTATCATATTTATAATGATGGCTGCGCATAATATCTCATATGACTCATGATGTTTAATGATATCTATGATAAAACATGTAATAAATATTACGTATTAAATGTATTAAATGTATTAAATGTCCTGTCTTTGTGCACAAATAATCTAAATAAACTAATACAATTAAATTATTAGTATCCTTATATGCTTTTAATCATTGCTTTATTCAGGACCATAATAACTATAAAATCCTCTTGCAATAATATCATAATATCCACCGCAGATTAAGAAGAAATGATTTGAAGTTAAAATAACAATATAATCAAATTTAAAGTTTCATAAATCGAACATAGATATTTTTTATGATTAGAAAAAAATATATACATTAAAGTAAATAATATTAACCAATTTTATTCCTTAAATTCCTGTTTTCTATATTACAGTCGATACTGTCTAATTGCATACTATCCGTCAGAGACTTTTTTATGCATATAGACAATATATGCATTTAAGTCATAAGAACCATCTTTGCGTTAATAATTAAAAGTCAAAATTTTTTATGCATTTGGAGAGTATATGCAATTAGACAGTATGCAATTAGACAGTATCAACTGTATATCGATATATATATATATATATATAAAATTAACTATATATATACGTATGTATATAGTTAAAAAATATATATCTACAATATTGGTCTTGCGTGACTTATAATCGACAAAACCTACGACAAAACCTAGCACAAAATTTCCTGGGTGCTAAGTGCCAAAAGCAGTTACAAAGTGGCACTTTATCCATAAGCGCTCTCCTTAACACGTGAAAATATAGATAGACATTCGATATTTTTTTCTATCACAAATTAAGAAATATCTTTGGAATGTATAAAAGGAAAAGGCCAGTTCACGGATAAAACAATCCGAGATAGTCATAGTAATCAGCAGTAAATGACTTATGAAGATTACACAATCGTTGAGATCTATTTCTAAAAAAACAAAAAAAAAAAAGGACGAATGAAATAATGAAAAGAGGAAGCATAAATAGGGTAAAAGAATAGGATAATTATGTTTGAAATGGAAGTCCTCGAAATGTTACACGTTTAATGAATAGATGAATGATAGATGACAGACCATTAAGAAATAGTAATTATCAAAAAAAAAAAAAAATTAATAAATAAAATAAAATAAAATAAATAAAAAAATAAATCTAACACTAATGATAAACTATATTTACAAATATTGAATGCTGTCAGATTATCATATAATCACTTGATTGATTAAAAACTTTAAGGAAAATATATTCGGATTTGTAATCGAAGATTCAGTCGACACAAGATCACGAGAAATTTAGTTACATAATCAAAGACAAGACGTACTGAACTGCGTCATGTATGATACATTACGATGGCATAAATCTTGTGATATATGTGAAAAGCCATAAAGGCTGATTGAAAAAAAAAGATTGATTCATTCAAAGTTTTTGGTTGGTAAATCTAACCGTATTTCATAAAAATTATTAATCAAAAAATATGTGTGCATACGTATGTACGTGCTTGCACATAAATTTTTTTTTTAATGATACTTTGGGGGTGGAGAAAGTTTAACCAAAAAAAGATATTCATTCTTTTTGAAATTTTTTTTTGAAAGAAAGGTGTGATTGATGCTAATTTAGCCTTCATGAAGATATGCACGAAAAATCAAGAAAACAAGACATTGAAGGGCAAATGGGGTTACACGCGCCTGAATTAATTTCTCGGATAAAATATTCACACACTTATGGAACCGAATTGCGCGTAATAACTTTTTTTATAAAAAGTTGATTCTATACAGATAATGAAGGCGTTTTTTTTTTTTTCAAATTAATAGTAGTTTTGTTTATATAAACATAATTATCATAATAGGAATAATGAAAAGTTGTAATCGTAGTTATCTTATGCAGGTGACTTTTGCCCTTAGTCCTTGACGTGCATCCATGTAACAATGCTGAATTCATATTGGTTAAATTTTTTGGAAATTTACTCGTAATTCATTAGAATGCAAGTCACGCTTTTTGTTTACGTGACACATGATTAGTTACGCCCAATTTTTTTTTTCTATTTTTTTTTTTTTAGTAGTTTCGGAAGGAAAAACTTTAATTTCAAATGGTTATTATAGAAAAGCCGTATGTAAAAGCAATTGTTCTTTGATGTTCTTTTTCGGAATATTCGTTGCTTACGATAAATGAAAGGCTACAGTTTATAAGAAAGCTAATTATACCAATTATAAATTATGTAATTATGCTGATAAGCGCATTTGGTCATGCCTGCATGTGAACAATGGTTGCATCACGTGAAATAATTTTTAGAAAAAAATTTTTTTGCTTAGCGTTAAAATAAAAAAAAGAAGGCTTCTTCGATGAAATTTAAAAAAGAACAATCGATTTTATAAATTGGAAAGAATTTAAAAACCATTTAAAGATTATAATTGCTTTGGTAACACTTTTGTCGCGAAAATATCACTTAGACTAAACCAAAAAAAAAAAAAAAAAAAAAAGTGACAAATAGTAAATATATATATATAGCGATATAAAGATATAGTAATAATATAGTAATAATATAGTAATATAGTTGTACATATAAGTTATGCGTACATGTAAGTTATACATGTATACATATAGTTATATAGATGTAGTTATACTGCATATGGATATGATATCATCATACAAAGATTATTTATGGTAATTTTCATTTTCGAACATCAACGAGACTTTGTTGCTCGGTATAAAAAAAAATCATGTATAAACATTCATACATATACAGTACATTACTATGAGCATTTAACCTATGATAATAAACATTTTTCTTTCGCATAATAGTTTATTGTCTTTTAATTCCAAAAAGGACATAGAATAACGTGTTAAACAGCAAAGGGGCGTATTTTAGCAGGGACGAAACAATCAAGTTGAAACTTTTTATAGATGTTACTCCGATTGTAACTTTCAATAGTTTCAAGATGATCTTCACATCAGCCGCATCTAGACTTTATATGTATAGAAGACTACATCCATTAATGTTCATTACGTATTAGTGTTATTTTTAGTGCATGACCATTTTTTTTGAACCATTTTTGAGATGATAAAGCCACAATTATTTTGCAGGTATATATACTAGTAACGAAAAAGAAAAACAATTAAAAACAATTCAATCGCGGGTTTGACTAGTTTATACGGCTGAATTACTTGTCACCTATCGTTATGGCAGAATAATTTATTATTAAAAGTTTGTAAAACTTGTTCATGATTATCAGTTAATTGTTATTATAATATGTATCTGGTATACCAGATACGCTATACGTATAAGGATCGTAAAAAAATATATCCTGATGATAGCGATAATTAGTAATTGGGAATATATAATAATCTAAATTAATCTAGATTTAAAAAGTAAAACTAGAAATGCGCCACAAAAGAAAACACAGCCACGCTAATCCGTTATAATAAGTAAATTTCATTGATTTGATATTTGCATCATACTGTAAATATCATAAAGAATTGCGTAGAAACGTGTTCTTTTCCATCTACCTATCTATCCATCCATCTATCTACCTATCTACCTATCTATCTATCTATCTATCTATCTATCTATCTATCTATCTACAGTGTTTTTGACAAATTTTGAAGCCTCAAAAAAACCTTTTGATCCTTACCGTATTATTACAACTAAACCGAGCCACAATCATTTTTCAACAAATAAAAATTTCCAAAACTGTAATAAATAACGGTATGATTAAAAAAATCAGCCACTAAAAATTTTTTTGAAGATTATACGTAAATAACTGATATTGTAGATCATCAAGTCAAAAAGAAAGAATTCCTTCGGCATAGTTCTTCCGAATAATCAATAATTAAAATAACATGTTCACATGGAAAAAAAAGATTGATGTCAAAAAGAAATATAATCAGGTAATAAATTTGGAAAATAACATGAGAATTTTTTTCAGTCTTTAATCTTAAAAGGTTACGGTATAAAGAATATCTTGATGCTTAGCACGTAATCTAAAAGTTTTTTTAAATTATCTAAATAAGTTATAATAAATTCTTCTAATATTGTTAAAAATGGGTTAGTCATTTCTATTCCGGCAAATGTCCATAATGTTAACCTAGTTATGGTTTATGCACAGCGGAATTTTAAAAATGCTTGTCAAAAACAAGATCTAATCATGACATTCATGATTGTACCCGTTTTTGTGTTAATCAAAAATGATTCCCGTTTTTAGAAGTAAATTTCAAAATAAAGAAAAATCATAGCCGTATTAAAAATCATTAAAGAAACTTTTTTTTATTGGTAAAAAAAAGAATTCCGAAATTTTTTTTACTTTAAAAAGTAGGTTAGTTTTTTAAATTTTTATTCACACACAACGACAAATGAAATGAAAAAATAATAGGTTAAAGTATGCTTGGCGTTAATTACGTCAGCGTTAGAAATATTTAATATATATATATTAATATATGATATATATATATATAATATATATATATTTAAAATATATTTTAAAATATATTTAAAATATATTTTAAAATATATTTAAATATATTTTAAAATATATTTAAAATATATCTAGAATATATATCATATATATATTTTTCTAATATATACAGTATATACTTTTTTTAAACCTGTCAAACAACCTGAAGATAAACTTTTGAACGACAATAATAAATTAATATAGAACAAGATAAAGAATAATTTGAATGATTGTTAATTACTAATCTTGTCCTTCTAAAATTGAATTTAATGCTTTTGATTATCTGTTATATATAGTGACGTATATTATCTGTTATGTTATTTTCATAAAAGGTTACAGTATTACGTACAGTACTTATATAACTTACGTATCTAGAAAAAGAAAATAAAATAAATTTTGATTGGATAAAAAAATTTATATGAAATGATTGGTTCTTAATATTTTTTTTTTCCCAATTTTACCTGGTATGGAGAAGAGGCTTCTAGGTTGTTAGAATTAATGGAGCGTGCATTCACAATAAAGAAGATCACGATTTTCCCCTTTATCGAATATTACAGTATTATACATATGTAAATAAGTGTTATATTATAAATATTATTATGCACATATGAAATATTATTTATTATTTATTTTATTATAAAAAAAAAAAAAAAATGGGGAAAAAGGAGGGAAAAATACAAGAAAGTTATGTAACCATTAAGGGGGTTGTTAAATGAAAGTCGGATTATTTGTTGTTGCGTCTTTGTTGAGATAAAAACAACAATAAGAAACACAAAAAAAGGACAATAGTAACATAATGGTAAGTACATCAAATTAGCCAAGGGTGAATTTTTTTAGTCTCGTGGCATGACCTCGTGTTTGTCAAAATACTGTATTAGAAAAAAAAAAAAAAAAAAAAAAGGTGATAAATAAAAAAAAGTGGCTGTGATAGATATTGATAGTACGCGGGGTAATAAAATCTTTCATAGGAGATGTAGGACAAAACCAGATTTAAAATTAGCTTAGTGTGTAGGGGTTAAAAAGAAATTCTCGATATGGAACCATCTACTATCTTTGTGAGATGCCGTGTGCGTGTGTATGGGTATAAAATTTAAAAAGACAACGAAAAAGCTTGTGATGCTTGCAGAAAAAGTAAACAATTACAATATAATTCATATTAATTTTTGCCAATATAGCCTAAGAGCGCCATGTCGCCGTCAAAAAGATGAATAATAGATAATGTAATATTATTTCTATCAATTGACGCATAACTCTAATAAAGGATTAAAAAGGAGAGAATGTCGTAATAACAAAGGGCGTTGTAAACTCGTATCAGAATATTATGATTAAGGTAAAACTTAAGATTTCAAAGGTAAACTTTGATCAAATTCCCTTGGACAAGACTGACAATCTAAAAATGTAATGCGCAACACATGTTAATAAGATGTATGATAACGATGATAACGCCATTTTGTAAAATGATCTTCCTTTTTTTTTTATTATGTAAATCTATTGGATAACCTTAGCTTCGAAACGAGTGTAACCGGAAGGGATCCTGCAGCTATAAGGTGAATATTAAACAAAAGGAAAAAATTTTTTTTTTATCCTAAAAAGATAAGACACGAAAGGCGTGCGTGCGTAAGTAACCGAGTGTATAATTTGATATTTGAATATTTTTGAATATTTTTGAATATTTTGTATATTTTGAAATATTTGTATATCGTAAGATGTAAATATCGATATCGTGATTTGTTTAGTCGTTCAATTTTAATATGAAAGATTAAAACGAGCTAAAAGATGTGAAAATCTTTTTATCGGCCGGCGTATCCGTACCATACATTCCGTATTTCGGTCGAAAATCATGGTTACAGATCTAACCAAAGATCTAGTTATAAAACCGGAATTTGAAATGATTGGTGGAACCATGAGCTAAACGATGCGCAGTAGCAATATTGAAATCTCGTGGTTTTTTTTTAGAATATACTTTCCAAAAAAAATAATAATTATGCAAGGGTTGTACGTCATGCTTTACTTTTTTCCGGTTTCTTTTTCGAAAAAACAATTGTTTTTGTTTTTTACATTTTTACAATAAACAAGGATTCCGAATGTATCATACAGTTATATCGGGTATGAGAAAAAACCGAATTGTTTACAAATATGAAAAAAAAATCACGCCTCATTATCATGTGATTTCTGAATTGATTAGAGAACTATTTAAATTACTAAAATAATCATTGATTTATGCTTGCTTGACATCATACTGTCATAGCGATAGCCTTTGAATTCTATTATTCGCACTACAGGACTACAGAATTATAATATTAGTTGTATTAATTGTTAATGTTATAGCGTTAGTGTTAGTGTTAGTGTTAGTGTTAGTGTTGGTGTTGGTGTTAGTGTTAGCGTTAGATGAAACAAAAAGAAAGCCATCAAACTTCATGTGCATCAATTTCAGGCGTAACGATTGTTATAATTCTATCGTATGTTATGATGTGGCTTGAAACTACCCAAAGTTAGTCTAAAGTTGGAATTAGTCTGAAATAGTATATAGAAAATCAGTTATATGAGTATTTCAAACATAAAACTATTTTTAATCACAATGTAACTATTGTAGAAAAAAAAAACTTTCGTCTCATGATACAATGAAACAAGAATCATCTATTAAATTTAGTCACTTGTTTGTATCGTGATATTATTACAATATTTATCAAAATATTTTATCATTATCATCATTATTATTATGTTATTATTATTTAACCCTCAATGAAGATAATGAAGATAATGAAAGATACTAATTGGTCAGAATTTGATACAGTAAAAGATTCCACCAATTACTTATTTTAATATACGCGTAAATCATTCCCGTGCAATTCTACGTCATACTTATCTCGAACTCTTTTAACTCTTTGTAGATTAATAATGAAAAAAAAAAAATTGCTGGTTTTCCAATTCCGGTAATGTACCATCAACTCGTAAATATAGATCTTCATCTATTTAATATATATATATGTATTAAAAATTATATATATATGTATATTTGATATTATATATATATATATATATTTATTATATTATATAATATGTGTATGACATGTAACAAGCAAGCCCGAGAAAGCGGAAATTCGGTACTTTGCCACAAACAAAAGCATTTTCTCAAATTAGGAACGGTTTAGCTCATTCCACGACTTTTAAATCTCGGAAACAAAACATTAGTGTAACAAAGGGCGCAATCTTGATTTTTAGAATCCGATATCTAATACTTATAAAAAATAATAATAATAATAATAAAAAAAAAAAAAATTAAATTTGTATTATTTTCATAAGACTTTGTATATAAAAAAAACATGTTTAAATTTCGTACTAACCTGATAAAGTATCAAAGGAGAACTTTTATTTCAAAATTCCGTATTGACTCGGTGATGACTCGGATAAGGAATGTATAAATTGCCTTTAAAATCTTATGAATGCGAGAATGAAATGTGTCTTGATGTAATTATAAATAATATTTATATATATTGTCCTACTTACTTTTTACCATTACAATTCAAAAAAATTTTGATATTATTAGAATTGCATTGTGGAAATTAATTCAACAGCGTGAAACCGAGTGGCTTAGGATAAAAATGGCGGGCTAATTTGATTACTCATTGAATTTCATTGAATGAATTACACTTACACTCATTGACCTCCCAATTTACCGATAATTAAAACTGATAATTGATTACCAATTGACTACAATTGGCTACAATTGGCTACTAGTTGGTTTAGTTGGTTATTTGGCTGCGGGTTTAGTGTTAGTAAAAAAGTCATTCCCTATATTACAGTATATTATAATATTGAACGAGAAAGGAATCTTGTCGATCGTGTTAAATTCAGAATGAAAAAAAAAAAAAACAAAGACCAAAAAATAAAAAAAGGAAATGTGAGAAAATGTGAGAAAAAGAAAAAAACCGTTATAGCGAGTTAGTAAGTGTTTCGGGTTTGTATGTATGTGTATCATTGTAATGTTTCTTTCAATGAAAAGCGTCCTAAACTGGCTTTCCTTCTTATTCATTTCGAGGACAGGCGTACGTACTATTCATTGTCGTTACGTACCCTATGATGGCTTTCAAAAATAAACATGAATTATACTGGATGTTATAACTTGAAATATTATTGGTTCATTTGATTATCAAAAAAAATTTTTAATCGTTATTATTCTTGGCATACAACTTCATTCACTTATACTATATTATATATATTTACACGTGACTAAACGTAAACAATCGCTGCGCCAATGTTAATGATCATCAGATTTCTAACCTTTTTATAAACTTTTGGTTAACCTTTAAGACGCGTTCCAATATGTACGAGAAACAGTCAGTCAAAATAGTTGGTTGTTCATCCTTTATAATTTTCTTTGTTCAAAGTAGTTGAAAAAACCTGATCATGTTCTCGAATCCTTTTAAGATATCCATAAAAGGTTTATATGCGTACTTTATCATTCTTAATTTACAATATTTTTGTTTATATGATGATGTAAGTCTAATGTTAACCAATATGTAAAATATGTATTTGGAATATCACTGCAAACATCTCGTTTTTTTTTCTCGATCTTCGTACATACGATTCGACAAGCTAAT
The DNA here is from genome assembly GCA_910591775.1 of Dentiscutata heterogama. Classification (NCBI taxonomy): domain Eukaryota; kingdom Fungi; phylum Glomeromycota; class Glomeromycetes; order Diversisporales; family Gigasporaceae; genus Dentiscutata; species Dentiscutata heterogama. The sequence goes on along the minus strand of CAJVPU010000014.1, from coordinate 21,317 downwards.
TTTACCTTTCACCAATCAATTAAATCACGAAAGTAAAGTGTCCCACATATGATAACATGATAACATGATAACATGAAAACATGATAACATGAAAACATGATAACATGATAAAGAATGAGTAAATGACTTACCCCCAATTTTTTTTTCTTTTCTATATAGTAAGCACGCGCCTCTTCTCCATTTTATCCCCTTTGTATGTAGAAAAAAAACTTGTAATTTTATAAATTTGTTTTGTACAATCGGGAATTTATTAGCCCCTTAGAAATCTATTAGAAATCTATCTATTTAGAAATCTATTAGAGAAATCTAAAATCTGTTTACACATCATTTACTTAATATACTTTTTTCGAAAACTCATTTGAAAAAGTTTTTTTTTTTTTAAAAACAAAAATAAGTTTGTTTTTTGATTCTCTTTTAACTTTATTGTGTAAAATTTACGATTCCATAAAAAAATATATGGAAATACTGTATTTATATATATATATATATATATATATATTATATCTTAGGGGTGTTGGTTTCTCATGTCAAATGGATTAAAAAGCATAAGAAAAAATTTATGTTTATCGAGAAAAGTACTAATAAAAGCTGTACTAAATACTAATTGAATAAAACTAATTAATGGCTTCGGTTTTTTTTTTTTTCTTTTTTTTTTTTTTTTTTGCGAAAATTTGTTGTATTAAACGCAAAAATTATTGCCATTAAATGACTACTAATCTAAGTTTATGTATATATGTTGTATATGGATGTTTGCCATGTAAAGAAAAAAAAAAAGGAAAGAATGGAAATATGCTAAAACTACAATACAAATGCAATAGTAAAAAAAAGAAAAAAAAATGTCTAAGAAAAAAAAAACTGTACATACAAGAAAAAGCTTTGTATACGAAAAAAATTTGCGCCATCTAATAAACGCCTTTACAATTGAAATTGAGCTATAAACACGAAAAAAAAAAAAAAATTTTGAATTTTTTTTTTTTCTTTTGCAAAGTAATTATTGTTCAGATTTCTGTCACATTCAATCTCTACATTCTTCATCCATCATATATATATTATATTCCTCTAATTTCAAATATATTTCAGATATATTCAGATATATTCGACTACATTTATCATATTCAATCAGATCATACTACGGTTGTAGTAAATGATATATTATTTACCGGAAAACCTGAAGAAGCAGACCGAGCATTGATAAGATTAGATTGAACACGCCTTGTTGCATAGAACACACCAACTGGATCCATAACAGTATATTGTGGTTGAGTATTTCTAACAGCAACATTGGTATAAGTTTGTCTTACTTCGTAAGATTGTTGTGATGAATGACTGGAATATACCATGTTAGATGAATTTGAAGAAGTTGTCGGTATATTGTAATAGGCGGAAACTCGTCGAGAACTTGAAGCACTGGATGGAGGAGTTGGATATGCTATAGTTTGAGCATAAACTTGTTGAGATTGTTGTTGTGATGGTTGAACTGAATATACAGGATAAACATTAGCTCTTTTTGGAGGTGAAACCATCATTCCATCTACAAAAGCTTGCTCGGCTGACCGTTTAAAACCAGTTGCCATTGATTGAACAGGAACAAGAATTTGTTGATGTTGAACAGGAATATACTGTTGTTGTTGCTGAGAAGATTGTTGTTGTTGAGAAATAGAAATAGTACCATCAGGAGAAGAATTATCATCATCATGTAGGTTATTATCGCCAATTCGAAAGTAAGTTGATAAATTTTGAACCCAATCGAAATATTGTTTCTCTGAAACATATAATTGATAATTCAAAGAACCCAAAAATTCCATTTCCATAGTATTTATTTCAGATACAGGTATATTAGTTACTTCAGACCAAGTTTTATTGGTATAAGTATTGTCGTCCAAAAATTTATTTGCCAACATTAAAGCCACAGTAAAAGTTCTATATTCAGAACCATTTTGACCTTTAATCGCAGGATTGTTTATCTTCATTCTATGAATATATAATAACGATAAGTGAATGACCGATCGCGAGACTTGAGTGGCCGAAATAACATCACGACAAAACTTCTTGAACGCGTCTCTCGGTTTAAAATCAGGAAACCTTCTGTGACCATTCCCACCTGGGGGAGGTATTATCGAAGAAGAATCCATGATATAATCACCAAACCACAAGAAGCAAGTCATATGAGCTGCGAAATCCGAAACGCGTTCTGGAAGAGCTTGTTCTAACGAAGAAGAATCATGTATTATTATTGGAGTTGATGTAGTAGTAATAGTTGTTGTAGTAACATTGTTTTGAGAATAAAATTGCATTGAAGTAGATTTTTGAGAAGAAAATTGATCAGTTTGTTGTAAATTATTTGGTAGAGGCGGTAACGGTTTTCGCTGTAAATTTATGGTTTGAAGTGAAGAAAAATTCGAAGAAGTAGCGGGCAGAGACGCAAGCGTGGTGGTTAAATACATAATTTTTTATAATTAATGAAGTAAATGGCGTGTGAAAGTTTACCGCGCTCAATTTTTTACAAGATATATAATTTCAAAGTAAAAAATTGTTCAAAAAGTTTTTCAATTATTTTATAAAAGAAGAAAAATTGCTAAACTGCCGAAAGTTATATAAGCCGCTTGTCTCTTCAAAAAATAAGCAAGAAAAAAAAATTTATATATATATATATATTTTTTTTTTTTTTTGTTGTGATGGAAAGACCAAAAAATTTGGCGGTTTATAAGGTTTTTTTCACTAAGTCAATCACTCTTTTTTTTTTTTTTTTTTTTTTTTTTTTTTTTTTTATATATTATGTGATCTTAGTTTAAAAAAGGTGGGGGAGATGTATGGTTGAAATAAGTATATGAAGTAAGTATTTGAAATAAATATCTGAAGTAAGTATCTGTCGGATATTTATTTGTGACCTTTGAAGCAATTTATATTGATACAATTGAAGAACGTTGTTGATCGATTTATAGTTTAAAAGCATATAAAAAAGAAAATGATATATTATAAAATAAATACATATGATAATATAATAATAATAATAATATTATAATATATATAATTATTATTATAATATACGTATATATATGTGTGTGTCTTCATATATTTTATATATATTTATATATATATTTATATATATATATATATATATGTATTTGTACACATATACAGATACAGACACAGATACAGTATATATATATATATATATATATATATATAAAATATTTTATTATATAGAAAATTATAGTAAATAATATATTAATAATAGCGTCTCGTGTATCTTTTTTTAACTATTACACACATAAAAATGGAATGCCGTACATATTTATAATAATACTAAAATGCTGATAGGAAGAATGATATAAATGTAAATGATGGATGTCTTAATAATTATACTTTTTTATACTAACTCAAAACCGGTTTTAATATAAAAAGAAAGTTTATTTTACTTTATATATCAATACAAAATACAGAATACAGATACAGTAGTATTCATTAAAGATATCGTAGATGATGACTCACTCAATAGATTTTTGTGTAGAATGATGTAGATTATAATTTCATATTGACGTTGATTGTTATTTATATTAATACGAGTTAAAAAGTAAACAAAAAGAATAATTATAAATACTTTCTTTAGTGTTTCGCCGTGTTTCGCCGTATTATAAAATGTGTTTATTGTCGGACCATCGGATATCGGGTGTCGGTTGTATAAAAAAAAACAATAGAAAAAAAAATAGAAAACCAGTTTTAATAGTTTTATGAATTTAGTTAACAGATTAATAACTTTTTTGTCGATGAAAAATCTTTCCTGTTCTTTGTAATTCTTGTCTTTCTCGAATGTTATTAAAAAATAAAAAAGTTACGCCTTGTTTATTTCACGTTTCTTTCATGGTTCATGTTTATTTCATGTTTATATAATTATTATATCCTAAGTATCCTAAGTGTCATAAATATCATAAAATATCGTAAATATCATAAATATCATTCATAAATATCATTCATAAATATCATTAAATATCATTCATAAATATCATAAAAATTTCGTAAATATCATAAGGCTGATGACATTGACGGGGCACTCAGCAACATTCGGCAGAAATAGTAATAGTACAAGTTCATGATGACGATTATTAGATGATTATAAAAAGAATCGACCAATCGTTCTTTAGATTTCCACGCGCAGCCGCATCTAAATTCGAAGGCGAATACAATCTATACAATCTGTATAATCTGTATAATCTGTATTCACTATCTGTATTCACTATATGTATTCGATATTCCGTAGTCTATATCTGTAGTCTATATCCGTGTAGTCTGTAGTCTGTAGTCTGTAATCTGTAATCTGTATTCTGTATTCACCACACACCGTACATTCAACATACACACATTCAATCAATATACACATTTTTTAAAAACATATTTATTCATCACATACTTCACACATTCACATACTCCTTTTTGTTTTTATCAATTATCTAATTGTTTGACACGCTTAACGGAATTTACATATGACACATAGTGTACCCATTCGCGATTTCCTTATTAGCTTAATTTCTATTTAATGTTTTTATAAAGTTGATACGTGTTGACCAAGAATTAACAATTCTCCACATCTTATACATTTTAACAATTCAAAAATCCATCACATCCAATCAAAATTTACTTTTTTATTATCTCATACATATCTTTCTATTGTACAAAAAAAACTTTCACACAGAATGATACACCTATCATCTGTCTTGTGATTAGCCATTCTAGAATAAATAACAATATTTAAAAGAATAATTCTACTATAATAAATCAACTATAAGTGATTTTTGATGTTCCGATTGAATTTTTTTTCTTACCAAGTTAGGAAAGTTGCACTTACCTTATTCCTTGCTTATATGTGAAGATCAAATAGTATGATTAAATTAGATAAAAAAAAAAAGCCTGCCTTTGTCTGACGATGCCTTTCTCCAAGCACATAATACGATTAAACAAACTGCATAATATAAACAGATGAGGTATCTTCTACTAAATGAAATTTATCATATCATCCTTTATACTAATTCTGTAATTCGTTGATGTTTTTGTGTTACCAATACAAATCTAATATCTTTCATCTTCCTACAGTATTCTAAACTTTATATTATGTCCCACATATTTAAAATTTTCACCGCATCGGTATCGACTGACACTGGTACCGGGTTTTACCTATCCCTGTCTTTATTTACTACTTTATTTACTACTTTATTTACTACTTTATTCTTTATTTCATCCATCTTTTTATTTTTTTTTTTATTTATATTTTTGGTGTTTCTTTTCTTTTCTTTCCTTTTTTTTTTATCCTTTTGTTGTTTTTGTGACTTAAAAATTACATAATTAGCCCGTGATATGTTTGATATTATATTCCTGTATTATATATATCAGATATGTTTTGATGATATTAGTTTTATGTTGTGTATGTTTTGTTCTGCGCCACCAGGAATAGCAACTAATATCGTGTCAAAAAATAGTATATGATTAATACTATAATAAAATACTATAATATGATTGATTGTTTTCTACCGGTATTTTATTTTTGTTGATTTGGCGTATCCGTCCCCCCAACCACGGTTCGAGATCTCTTTTTTGGCTCAAGGTTCCGTCATCATCTCATCTCAAGCATATCTCAAGCATATCTCAAGCGTATATCTCAAATATCTTTTTAATCGGTATGATTTACCCAATAAATGAAAATATCTTAATTCGTCCTATTCCCTATCGGTATCTTTACATTTAATTTACGTGATTGCTTGTCAATTAAAAAAAAATAAAAAAAATTTTTTTCTCCTCGTTGATTTATTTTGTTGTTGGGGCGTCACGTCAATGGGGATTCCGCATATGATATTATTGTTTCATGCTCATGTTTCATGCCGCAGTACGTGAATTTAATTTTGAAACTCATATCGTCATTAATGTTAATCAACAGCCGTATTAATCTTTGATACTAAATATATAGTCTAACTTCAGTAACTTGGTAACATGACCTACATGATATTCATGGCGCGCTGCACCTTCACTCTTAGTTCGTCCATTTTGTTGTTCTGACCTGTCAATTAACTTTCAGTATCATTCAGTATCATCATCATTCAGTTATCATTCAGTATCATCACAAGGTTACTATTATTATTATTATTATTATTATTATTATTATTATTATTATTATTTTTATTAATAGTTATTATTATCATCTTTTATTATTATTATTATTATTATTATTATTACGTATCATTATTTTATTATTATTTTATTATTGTTTTTTTTGTGTTCGCCCTTCTTATGATAATTCCCACCTCCGTATGGTTCCTTGCTTACCTCCGTTAAGTGCCTTCGCCTCATTTTTGTTTGTGAGCGGTTTTTGTGTGATTTTGTGTGAGTATGATGCGCCAATCGTTCCATAAATTATATAAGATACATCCCATATCTGATATATTGTACTTACGTACGTACCTACTATCCTTAACGTACGTAAATAGTATCTACTTACCGTTTACTTATTTATAATTAAGGCTTGAAAAAAAAAAAAAAAAAAAAGTCGATCTATCTATGTTAATTTGGCTTAAATATTATCGTTTATATGTGATAATGTGAAATACTTGTTATTATTGTTAACACTCTTTTTTTTTATTTTCTCTTTCTAGTCTTTTAAAAGATTTCTTGGAAATTCTCGGCTGTGCATAACCGTAAGTGCATGCAACGTGTCTTAAATGATTAGGTGTACTACTATTCCTCTTTTAGGTATTCCCCGTTCCTTTTTCCGTTTTATTACTTCTATGCTCTTTTTTTGGTTTCCTTTGCTTTCCCATCTATCCCAATTGCAACCATTGCAACTATCCTATTGCAATTAATCCTATTGCAACCTTCCTATTGCAATTAATCCTATTGCAACCTTCCTTTTGCAATTATTTTCCGTTATAAAAATATTACAAATAGTCGATTATATAAACCAAATGTTTTTTTTTTTTTTTATTCGAACTACTTTATTAATCCAATAATATTTCCTTCCGTTGTTTCAAAGCCTATCCAAAATTAGACTTTCGTTCTACATGTTGATCTAAAACTTGACAATTTTAAAGTTGAAATTATCTTATTCCGGACGTATCACAGGAGTTATACACAAGTAAACATTAAGGTTATTAAATTTCACACCTGATTGGCGATTTTGTTTACTTAAATGTATCGAAGGAGTCGTGATTGGATGTAAATCAAAGGTATAATTGTGTCAGGTTGCTTTTGCCCGATTTCCATTTTATAATCATTCATCCAATCATTCTTCCTTTAGACTTTTTTTTTTTTTTTTTTTTTACTCTATTAATTTATTCACATAATACATATATTTACGTGTCTGCGTGTAAAAATTTATCGTGTTCCTTTGAAAATAATTTCTTTAATTGTTACCATCTTATTTTTAATAGGAATTCGGATTACGAATGTATCAATATGTTTACGAATGTGTTTTATACTTTTTAGGATACGCATGACCTTTTTTTTTTTTTGTACTCTTAAAATTGGTCTATTTGCTTTTGCTATGTGCTAAGCAAATGATATGTGTTTATGAATGGATGCCTATAAAAATTATAAATGATTTACATTTTTAAAATAATATTGATGACAAAATCAAATACCGTATGTAGTATGTAGATTTTTTTTACATACCGATACGTTATGTACGTACATAACGTACGTACGTACGTATCGTATCATCTTTTTTTAACCATTCATATGAATTATCTTTTAGGAGTACTTTTTTTTCTCTAGTCTCAAATAACTCTATCAAATTTGTCTGATAAACAGTTTCTCAATTTCTTTGAATGGTACGTATAATAACATTATCAATAAGGTATCAATAAAAAGTGTATATATCAATAAAAATATCAATAAAGTAATCTCAATCTGTATGCTTTTTCTATACAACATCTATATATAACAACATCAATATACAACATCTATTTACTTTCTTTTACTTAATATGCCTTTATGTACACGCCACCTTTTTTTTAATTCTTTATTTACTTGATTTTTAATCATCATTACACCGATATGTTATGCTAACCAATGATTTACCAAATCATTGATATAGTACGTAAGTCGATACTTTTTTTAATCTTATGATTTGATAATTTCAGGTGTGATTTATTTAAATGATATCGTTATTATTATGTCGTTATTTTATCGTTATACTTTTTTTCCAATTGCGTACGTAAAAGCTTCTTAAAATGTTTCTATGAATGTAATGAAATCTTAATTAATGAAATGCAGTTATTATTTGTTTTTTTCTAAATTCCGCTTCTCTTTATCTTGAATAATAAAGAAAAATTTTTAATAAAGAAATAAATCGGAAAAATACCATTCCGATTCCAAAACTTTGGTCTTAATTTTTTAGTCTTACTTGATTCTTATTTGGTCTTATTTGGCATCCGATAATTTTTAACTATTCTTTTATAAAATAGCATTTATTTATATGATAATCTTTTTTACGTAGCATTTAATGCAAATCTAATCCTGTGATTTAATTATGACTATTTCACATAAACAATCTCATGCGATCATCATTTTTTCTCGTTAGATTTATTAAAAATTTTACACTTGGTTGGTCTTTTAATAAATTTCAATAATTGTAATAAAATTAATTAAATTTATATATATAGAATAATCTAATATTCGATCAAGCTAGATCTTACTTAAAACCTTTGAGATTCATTTTTCTATTCTTTATTGGTTCATTCGGTTATTTCAAAGTTAACAATAAATCTAATACTGATGATTAATTATTAATTTTAACTAACCTTGTTAACTTGCACCTGACTAAATTTTGATTAACCTGACTAATTTTGATTAACCTGACTAAATTTGATTAAAACTAAACCTAAATAATTTAACTAATCTTGACTAACCTAACTAATCTGATTAACCCAAAAATTTTTTCACACGAGATCTCTTTTCCCCTCTATTTCCACCATTCGTAAAATTTTTATTAGTGATCGATCATCCTTTTCATGAGAATCCGTGACGCGGGGTGAAAATGGGAGTTAAAAATAAAATGTAAATGAATAATATAATTTTTTATCATTGTGAATTTTTATATACCGTATATATCTCTGTATATTGTATTGTACTGTACACTGTACATGTAATAAATACATCATGATTAACTTGAAAGAAAATCTTATTTATCGGATTATTAAATAACCGAAATCTGACTCTGAAACTTTTCGTCTTAGTCATCTTTAAAAAAAAAAAAAACTAGAAAATCTATAATTTTTTGATCAATTGATGTACTTTATTTTTTTCCGATGCAATAATGCGTAATGATCTATAATGTTATTTATTATTAAAAGATCGAGGAGTAAAGGAAAAAAAAAATTATCCAAATTAGGGATCACTAATGAAGGAGCATGAAAAAGAAAAAGGGAGAAAAATTAGTATGAACAAAAATGACCATTTAAAAAAAATTTACAAAATGAATATCAATTTTAAAAGGAAAAAAAAAGGGTAAGTAAAAAATTTATTTAAAAAAAGATAAAAATTAAAAAAAAAGCGATCATAAAAAGTGAATGAATAGACAGGATTAACAAAAATGGTAATCCATCTATAAAAATAGTAATCAAAATTTTGGAGTTTGAAATTGGCACGAGACCATCAATAGTAATTACCAAATTGGATCATTTATACTAAAAATATACATAAAATATACTGTGTATAACGATAAGAATATATACATGTGGATGCATACTCAATCGTTTTAGGCTAATCATAAAACGAGATGTTAGCAGAGTGAATTTATTTGCGATAAACTTGAATGAAATTAATTAAAATAGATTGAAATAGGTTGAAACAGACTGAAACAACAATAAAGAATTTTAATCTCTCTTAGCATTAGTAAAATTGTAAATCGATAATACATGCGATACGGTAATACGGTAATTTACGGCATTTTCGGCATTTTACGGTATACACGGCATATATAGCATACCAAAATTCCGTTTATTCCGTATACGATTACACGGTGATAAACTTAATTTTATATTTTTTTTCAAAGACGACGGATGTACACAAAATTTTACTAATAATAAATATTAATAATAGTATAAGCTCAATAAAATAAAATAAAATAAAGATCATGATTTGTTTGACGTCCGACACAAACAGTATATCGGATAGAAAGAGTACAGTATTAAGATAATACCGGATATTTGATATTCGATATCCGTTATCCGATACTATGAATTAATCACAGATCGCGTTTTAAAAAACACGCGTCGCATCTTGCGTAATCATGTGTAAAAATTGAGTGTAAGATGTACGAATATAAATATAAATATACATAGTATATATATATATATATATATATATATATATATATATATATATATATATATACAGATATATATATGTACAGATTATATATACATATATAAATATATATATGAAATATATACATAATATACAGATACATATATATATATAATATATATATTTTCTTAATTGTTTTGTTATCGTAACAAAAAGATGAAACATGTTAATAAGGCAAGGAAACACATCCACACATCCCTGTTGTTATACTATGTAACAATTATATTTATATTGCGTTATCACGATCAAATATTTCTAACTTTTCTTATTTTTTGTTTTCAACTAATGTAATGAAAAACAAATCATATTGTTATCATGAGTACAAGTATGATGTTTGTATAACCATACTTAAATAGAAGTCATAGAAAATTATCGTAAAACTGTATAAAGGTTTACCAACATGAAAAAAAAAACCTTATCATTCAAATAAAGACTATTCGGAATTTCAAATAGGTATATAAAGTATTTAAAAATATGTACAATATGTAATGTAATTATGTAATGTAAGGTACCGCGCTACATGAGATAATGCTGGACCTTATTTATCTTATCATGTTTCTGAGACAACAAATAAAAAATTGTTAAATGTAGTAGTTATAATTATTATAATAGTATCAAATCATCTTTTACAGGCAATAAATACAATCTTTAGCAATCTAATAGGCGTCAGTGTAAACAAAGGGATGCTCAATAGATAAATAAGGACGGAATAAAGAATGATAGAATTTTCATAATAATTACTTTATATGTCAAGCATCAACAACTTCTGTATAATAATATCATATGAAAAGCAAACATATCCCATTTTCAATAATAATTCATTAATAATATATATTAAATAATAACGTTAATAATAATAATTAAGTAATAAAAAACTGCTTATATATAAATTTGCTTATGAAAAAAAGTTCTCGTGATCAATCTCAGGAACATTTCACGTAAATAATAAATAAATAAAAATATATAATTATATATATATAATAAATATATATATATATTCAAGCCATAAGGAACCGCCAATACCTTAATATGCAAAGTGGAAACTAATATTTAGATTTTCCGAAGTGTAAAAAAAAAATTACGCAGCAAGGGCATGCGAATCAACGTGTACATGGTTAAACATAAATTGGCGTGCACGTTTTATTATTATTCGTGTATGATGAAAAGATTATTAGTTTAACAAAAAAGTACGCAAAGAATACGCATAGTTGATAGAGAGTACGCAAAGGCTACGCAGATTACGCAGAGTACGCAGAGTACGCAGAGTACGCAGAGTAATGAGGATTTTCATATTACCGAAATTATTTTTATAAATCATTCATACACATTCATCACACATTCAATACACATTCAATACACATTCATTCTTCATTCTACATTTAATCCACATTCAATCTACATTTAATTCTATAATCATATTCAATCGCAGATTGGTCAAGTGTTAATATTCGTCTGACGGATATGGTCACACCGATGGGAGGCGATGGTAAAACAACGGCATTAAAATAAAGAAGACACGGAGGAAAATGCGGAGGTTTATATTTTTGTTTACTCTTGTTTATAATACAATTGGATAATGTTATTTATACATTAGTATACATTTTACATAAATAAATCAAGGTTAATAATGCCTTTATTTTTTTTTTTTTTTTGTCAACATCACACGATTATACATAATAATATTACCGCCCAAATGTGCGCGCATGATTTCAAGCAATAAGTGTAAATATAGTTCACTTTTAATACCTAACTCGACAACAATAGCATCAATAATAATACTGATCATCTTTTTTTTTTTTTCAAAGAAAGTTACTCATTAGATTTAGATGTATGATGAATGGTGTTTAAAGCACAACAAAGAAATTAAATTATAAAGAATATTAAAAAAAAAAAAAAAAAAGATATGTAAGATATGTACTATGTACGTAATAATCTTTTGGTTTAACCAACTAATGTACCATCAACCGATCCGAATGCAAAAATTAGCGTTAGCGTTAAAGTAAACATAACATGTAAGCCGAGTTAAAAAAAAAAAAAAATCTCGAAAATTCACCGATTACGGATGTAATTTCGGATTCCTCATGTTATACCTCATGTTATACATCATGTTATACTCATGTTATACAATGTATGTTTGCTTGATTGTTACACCGAAAGTTCATCCAACTTCCGTGAACACAAAAGTAATTCTCGAATTCTGATAAACTAATATATATATTCATTTACATTTACTGTATGTTGTACTGTATAAATATATGAATATAACGTATATAATAAAACGTATAATACAGTAATATAACGTATATATACATTTTTTAATAACGTAATACACACTTATGCACTAATGCGCTGCTAACGCTAATGCTGTAATGCAATAGATAGCATATATACACAACATTGTTAATCAACACAACGTAACAAAAAAAAAACTTGATTATTTAAAATATAAGGTTTACTCCTAATTTATGTCACCTGTCTTTTTGTCTAAAAGAATCCAAACCTTAAAGAATAAAGAATCCTAACAAAGCATTCATACTATGAACGTATCTATTAAAAAATAAACAAATCATTTTGGACTAAATTATTACTTTAAATGAATTTCTAAATTTTTTTACTTTTTTTTTTCTAAATAGTACGAATTCCTAATTCTATTTCACAATCCATCCATTTTAAAAAAATATTAATCATTGGTTTTCTTTATATATCTTTATTCATTTCCAATAACTTTAAAAGTTTTGTAAAAAGTCTTTATGACTTCTTTCTTAAGATCTCGAATACCGATATTTCATGTATACATTACAGCAGTGAAACAGAAAGTTTAATTTTCATCAATTTCATATATCAGATATTAACCTTATTTGAGTTTGTATCATTTAAAAAAAAAGTTCATAACTAACGTTCATTGGAGATTAGAATTTCGAAATAGGTTTGACTAAAAAATCAATTCGTGACTCGTTAACTTCAATGTGATACGCTTAATCAACAAGTTATTCAAACTTTTACGCGTGCATTATACACGATTGTGTTACGGTTAATAATAGTAACTAGTTATGAAACGGGTGTTGAGCATACGTATTTAATATACATAATGTACGTACATAACTGATAATATACATATCTGATATATATGATTGCTAATCTTTTTATCGTTATATATTTTATTTTTAATAACGCTTGAATTTGTGTTCATACAAATACTATTTTGTAATCCTTAAAATAATTCAACCCTTGAACTCTATGGATGCGATGTTCATTAAAGTATGACTTATAAAGTATGACTTAGAATTGAATGAAAAAAAATATTATACTAGTTTTTCATTCATACAAAGCTTTTTTATCAAATAGTGTCCATACTCAAATGTTTGAGTACATACGCAAATACGTAAGTACTGTACGTACTTACGTACTATACCTTACGTACTTACGTACTATACCTTACGTATTTATAATATCATGCTTTTGATAGTGTATGTATCTCGTATTAAAACTAGTTGTCGGTCATTATACCTAGTTCAACATTCCGTTCAACATGAAACTAACCATCTTTAGTTAGTCATTTTTTATTCTAGAATATTTAACTAGATTTGTTGAATCATTGCCAATGGTTTCTCCGCCCATACTCATTTTCATACTCCTACACTTACCTATACTTATTCTATTTCTATACTTAACCCTATATTATCCTATACTCATCAGTTCGTTTCACAATCTAAAAAAAGATCCTCGTGATTTTTTTTTTATTTCGGTTTAAAATTACCGAGTGTATTGAGGCGTTGAAATGCTTTGTTAATCGTGTATATCGATATATATATGTATGTGCCGCAATGCTTGTTGGTTATATCATTGATAAAATAGATGTTAATTGCTTAGCGTTAGTTAAATGGTCATATGTATATCGTGTGTTTCATATGTGGTCTGAGTGTTATAAAAAGCACTCTAAACTCGATATATATCTCGATATATGCGCATATATATATAAGTATTTTTTTTTTTTTTTTTAAACTTTCATCTGATTAAAAAATTCATCTTTTGATTATAGATGTACAGCCTTAATGCTTATACTATGCTAAACTAATGCGGCTGGGTCACTCACTTGCTTAATCTACAAATTATCTATAAACTATATCTATATATATCTATATATATACATGTATATATACATGTTTCTTTTTCGAAATAGTAAATAACATTCTTCTATGATCAATAAAAAATTGTCAATCTTTTTAGAATGTAACCCTAGAGTTTATGATTATGTTCGTATGTAAAAAGTTCAATCAAATGGTACTTACGTATTTGTCGTTCAAAAGACTACTGCTAGTTTCCTTTCCGTTTTTTTTTTTCTTTTTTTGCATGACGTTTGTTTGCAGGTACCTAATCTATATGCTTATATACTTGCTTACATTATCATTTTTAGGCATGTAAATAGTTTTGGTTTTAGATCCGAAAATTTCGCAGGAATTAAACTTGCTGATTTTTTTTTGCCAAGTAATATGTGCTCTAAATAGGCTTTCTATTAGATAAATTGATAAATAAATAAATAAATAAAATATCTGATAAATAAAATAACGATAAATAAATAAAATAAAATAAATAAATTATCTGTTATGAAATTATAAGCCTTATGTTTGGTTCATCATGCCTTGTGAATAGTCATGTGATTTATCTAATTAACTTTAGTTATATCTACTGATCTAAACGGATTATTCTTTTTAATGTGATACATGCCATAGACAATTTTACATAAAGAATTACATGTTTTGGACGTTATTAGATGACGCGTTATGCAACTATTTACATACATAAGTATTAAAGTTTTCTTACCACAAACTTGAAATCTTCTCAATAAATATTGTTACTTCTGAATCTACGATATGTAAAAATTGTTGTGATACATTTGATGATGCGTACGTCGTGTTCTAAAATCGCATTGAAGCTATGGTTCAAATACTTCCTTGTATGTATGTTTACATTCAAAAATCTTAAATCCCGAACGAATAAAAGTATTGGTATTTTTTTATTCTTACTATGAGTGTAATAGCATTCATTATTCATTTGATTAATTAAAAAAAAAAAGGAAATAAAAAAATGACAAATATGGTCTAATTTTTTATTTATTTATTTATAACCTGAAGTTGATGTGAATTGTAGATTAATGCAGGCCGATTAAATTTCATAAAACTGGTCTAGAATCTGTATTATTACAATAGTAGGTTAACAAGCATTGGCCGAAAGTTGGAAGTCCGATCTTTTGCAATGTTATGCTAAAACGTAATTTATGCACGAAATTTATTGGATATAAATTTTGTTCTATTTAACTGTTAATTACATGTCATAAGCAAATGATAATATGTCGTTTCAAATATATTTTGTCATCGACAACGAAGCATTGACGATTACGTCTCTTCGATGCTACTTCGACATATACGGTAAATAATTTCCTTTTAGGAAAAACGCCACTACGCTTCATAATTTTCGAAATTTCGGTGTTCTTTTTTTTATTCGTAAGTTAATATATTATTATGTAATGCATTTCTCCTCCCCCCCCCCCACATTTTTTAGTTTCCAGCTGTTTCTCCTGTTGCTAATCATTATTAAATTTGGTTTTAGAGACTTCTTAGGAAATTAACGAATACTTTAAATACACGAATGAAATCAATGAAGAAAATCTCAAAATTCTAATTATGAAATTTATTAAAAATAGTTATCCCCTTTTGAATCGAATTCAGTATGTATCTACCTACCTACTTACGTACGTATATACTTAAAAAAGATAAAGTTATCCTTCTCGAAATGAAATTCTTAAACAACCATTCATATTGTTTTTTTTTCTCAAGGTTTCAAAAATTTTTTCAATATTATCGGATACCCGTGTAAATTCGAGAACTCCAAATAAATGTTTATGCAACTTCCTTACTTGTAAGTTTGCCTCCCAACTCCGTCTTTTCAAAATTAACCTATAAGTTTTTTTAAGGTTCACAAACTACTAAAAAAAATCGATTGTCTTTTCGATTGTTCTATTTTGAAATGTATTTACGGAAATTCGTTATGCGCGTGACACCGTCTGAATGAGCAAAAAAAAAAATTTCTTACTTCTAATTTCTATTAGTACGCCTTGCTGCGTTAGATAGTTTATTATAATGTATGCGCGTGAATCTTTTTTCCTCTCTTTGAAACTTGTTTATTTATCTAATAACAATAGATATTTCTATTTGTTTATATTTTACATCTAGAGTTTACATGAGATCCTCCCGAATCGGTTTTAATACATCTTAATAAATGAAAGACCCATACTCATTATTCTTAAAACAATAACAGTACTTAAATAATCTAAATGAATTAAATTATTGTATTATTATTTTATTATTAAAATTCTTTTTCGAATAAATCTATGCATGGTCGCTTACAAAAAAATCACGCGTTGGGGGCGCTTGAGAATTTTGGCATTAAAAAAAAATAATATCCTTTCTTCTCAATTTAGAAGAGAACGCCTACACATACAAATTCGTAAAGAAAATAATCCCAAATTTTATAACGCGTGACTTTCGTGTTATGTATCTGAAACGAGGTTGTTAAAGTTTTGTGGAGAAAATAGTATTAATTGAAAATTCTAAGCAAACTTTTTGTGGAGCAATGGCGTACAGATGTTTAATTGGGAAAATTTAAGTTTTGTGTAATTATATACTGGTTACTATCAAGTAACGATATAATTATGGCAATATTAGTAAGCTTTGTTTTTTTGTTTTTTTTTTTTTTTTTAAAAAAAAAATAAGTATCTGAAATTAGACTTTAAAAAATGCATCTTCGAAAATGTTTACAAACAATAAAAGAATGATGCATCACGCGTATTGTTTATTACGACAAGTTTAGAGATTGGGGCTGATTCCTGTATAATGAATTTAATAAATTAATTTTTTTTTTTTTTGATGCCGATATTTAGAATATGCATCACCTTTAGAATTCTTTATCTTTCAATCGTAGTTTCAAACTTAGTACGTATATATATTTTTTTTTGGCTATATACATAGTTTTATTAGAACATAATACTATTTGAAATAATCATGTGACTAAACTCTTAAAGATAACTACGAACGCTATTTTTTATTGGTCAATGAGTATAATAAGACTTTAATGTTAAACTTGAACATTAGATATTATATTTATTGAGTTAAATTTATAATTGCGTGATAAAATTTGCAGATTCTTTTAATTTCAAGGCTAAAAATATATATTGTATATATAGTATATAAAGATATATTTAAGAAATTGATATTTTTTACACTCTTCTTGATAATGCCACATTTCTGCTAATTATTTTAATTTTTTATTAACCTTAATCGAAGATATCTCAACACCCATCTAACCAAATTCGATGAACTTTTTTTTGTTTTAATTGTAGCAATTTGTAGAATTTAAAAGAAAAAAAAAAGTTTATGAATTTGATTAGATGGATATCAAGATATCTTTATCAAATTTTTTTTGTAAATTTTAAACATCTATTAAATAGAAGCCTTGTTGTAAATTGTTATAAACTTTGGTCGATAATAACTTGACACCCACCTGACCTGACTATATTCAATAAACTTTTTTTTTTAATTGTAATATTTTATAAAATTTAATAAAATAAAGTTTATTAAATATAGTCAGATAGGTGTTAAGAAATCTTCGATCAAAGTTTATAACAATTTTTAGCATAATTTCTATTTAATAAATATTTAAAAATTACAAATATTTTTAATTAAAGATATCTTAATATCTACTTAATTAAATTTGATAGCTCTTTTTTTAAAATTTCTTACTTTATTTATATAAACCAAAAATTTTATACTAATTTATTAATTAATTTAACTTGCAACTCATAATATTCTTTTATCTAATATTAACAATTTTTTTTTAAATTCTTATATTCTCATTATAATTCTTATTTAATTTTTAATATACTTTTACCAAAACTTCTTTTTTTATAATTAATAGATTTAAAAATAGCAAAATTTTATTTATTAAACAAATTACAATAGCAAATAACAATATAATATATTTTTTTTTTATAAAACAATATTTATTTATATACTTTCAAATAGTCTATTTGCACAATTAATAATATTTTTATTAAACTATTTTTTTTAAATTTTTTAATAGTCTCATTAGTACCTTTATTAAAAGATAAAAAAATACAAAACAAGTTTTATAAACTATTTATCTACATATAGTAGGTTTGGTATTGTTTAGTTTTTTATATAGTTAACTATTAGTATAATTTATTGTACTACTATTTTGAAGGAAGTAGAAGATTCTATCAACTCTATTAAGAGCTAAACTCTTCAGATTTTTCTTTCTTTACTGAATATAAAAAAAAGTAAAATTTTTATACTTATCTATAAAAGATTTAAAATAAAAAGAAAAAAAAATTAAAAAAAAAAACAAAAAAAAATAATAAAAAAAAAACAAAAAAAGAATAAAAGAGATAACAAAAAAATATAAAAAAAGAAAAACAAAAAGAAAAACTTTTTTAAAGCTAACAAAATCTAAACTAAAATCTAAAAAAATAAATATAAAATTAGAAAAATACTGTATAAAATATATTATTATAATTTATATTAGGCTTAAAAAAATTATATAATAAATAATATTTGTATATCCCAAAAAAAAAACGGAACTCTCTCCGCCGATCACTGTGACCAAAATTTCTGAAGAAAGAAAATTAAAAAAGTCAGCCAAACGTCTATAGAAACAAAGAGACTGCATCTAACTAAAGTTGTAAAACAAAAGGGATACAATAAGTTGTATTAAAACAAGGTGTAATAATCTATAGCAAGTAGCATAGGTTACTTCAGAAATAGCATTCTGGCAAAAGTCAGTTGGTTTTTTTTTTTAAAAAAAAGTGGGAAACGGTCTCACCCCAGTCTGCAGATCTGTTCACGTCATACAAAGTAAACAAACACGTCAAGATATTACAAAACAAATAGTAACCAACAGTACACATGTAACTGATATCCAAAACAAAGATTACTGTGAACCAAACAAGTATAACGTAAGATGGTGACACATGATAAACAAACCGTAGTAGCAGGTTTGAACTGGTTTAGCAAGTTAGAAGAGTACAAAGATTTTTTTACAAAATCACCTGAAGAGTGGAATGTAGCAAGACAAGAACATTCACACTTAGTTTTACGGAAAGACAAAGAAATAGCAGCATTAACTGGAGCTGCACCAGAAATAATTAGTATATTTAGAAGGATAATAGAGCTATATGACTATAATGAGTATCTGAAGAGTAAAGAAAGAGAGATAGAGCTAACCAGAAGTAAAGCGAAGCCAAGTTTTGATAAACAGGTTAAAGAAAAACTAATCGGGTATAAGAGTGGAGTAGTCGATTACGGTATAGACGAAATTAACAACCATACTACTCACATCTTTGGTTAAGAAAAGTAATACAGAGGCTGACCTGATTGTAGAAGACGTGAAGGTATTTTCTGGTCAAGAAAGCGTAAACGATACAACAGAAGAGGTGGCACAAGAACTAGAAAAGATGCCAAGTATTACGGCCATGGTGACGAGCTCTGAAACTTTAGAAGATGCACTAAAGCTCAGTAAAAGTGATAAACAGAAAAAGATACCATTAAGAGGAGGCATAAATGGAGAGAACCAGGCTGAACTATTTACACTATGAGACATACCATTGTATGTACGGTCACAAGCAATAAGGAAATGCTTGCATTTCTATAGCAAGATTAATATTTTGAGATGGAAGCCACAAGAGAAAAATAAGGCAGTTTCCTTTACAATTAAATACCACAATATTAGACGTATGTCGGCTTTCCAAGCTGCATGGGCAGTACATTTTGTAAAAGAAAAAATGTTGAGAGTAACACCTAGTGCATTCATGAAAGAAATACTCGAGAGCAGAACAAGATTCAAGAGCATAGTTAAAAATATCCCAACATCAGCAATAGAAGTACTTTTGTTAAGACAGTTAAAAGGGGTAGGTGCAAAGGCAGTTTATATTTCATATAACAACAATCAAAACCAAAGACGAACAGTATCGGTGTATTTCGAATCAAGAGGAGAGCTAGAGTCAGCTCAGAAAAGAAACACTTTCTACTATAACACGAAGCTAGAATGGCTAGGCAAAAGTGATAAAAAGTGGAAGAGGCCTGGAGAGAGAAGAGATCATGTCGTTTTGAAAGAGAGATCTTCGTCAGATGAAAGAGTAAACTTTAGAAAACTCAACCTAGGCTCAAACAGACTCGAGAAGGGAGAATTAAATGAAGTAGCTAAGGATCGCAAACTGAAGCTCACAAGGGAAACTCAGTTTGTAGCCAAAGAAGGAAAAAGAGCGAACAAGGAAAACATTAAAGAGATAAGCAATGAAGGTTTGAGTAAGAATCCAAGTGGGACAACGGTAAATACGATGGGTTCTAATGATCAAGTAGATGTTAGAAAGCTTGGGGGTATGTTAGAAGAAATCATGAAAAGGCTTACTAAGATTGAGGAAAGACAGCAGGGGGCCATTGGCCCCAATCGCTCCTGAGTTTTGCCACAGGCGTTGTAAAAAAGAAAAGGGGCAGCTTAACACTAAGTTGTTCAAGTAAGATTCAGCCTCAAAATGGAAGAGTAAAATTGAAGTCAAGCCTTATAACACAGAAAAGAGACATTAGGTTAAATATAGCATGCCACAACATTAATAGGATCAAGAGGAATAAGACAAAACTTAAAGCAATAGATGAGTGGATATCAGAAAATGAAATTAATATACTTGGGCTAGTTGAAACCAACGCAAATAAGAAAGAATTAAGATTTATCGAATTGAGTAATGGGAAAAAAGGGTTTTGGACACAAAGCACAATCATAAAAAAGAAAGGGTCAGGAGTCGGGTTGATTATTGATGCAAACTGGGAGAAGCATTTAGGACAAATTACAAGACTAGAAGAATATTTAATTGAAGCTAGATTCTACTTTAGACAAACTGA
>CAJVPU010000013.1:0-34482 GCA_910591775.1 Dentiscutata heterogama | reverse complement strand
AAAGTAAAACTTTACAAGCAAGATATATTGATTAGTTGCAATTAATATATAATTTTTTAGGCCTTGGCATAGGCATAAATGTGCTATCAATGCTGTTTTTCTTTTTATTCTATTTTCTTTTTTTAACATCTGTATTTTTTTTTTTCTTGCTTTTTTTTCTGTTTTTTTTGTTTTTTCTTTTTCTTTCGTTTTCATTATACTTCTTTTTATGAAATTTCCCCCTTTTGTCTCATGCCTCTTGAGAAGAAGAAAAAATTAGAAAAGAAAGTAGGTAGTCTTGACAAGGCTAGCAACTACTGTTCTAGAATCTAATAGGTATACTTTTAGAAAGTTGAAAGCCAGAAGTGAGGAAAAGAGTTGCTGCAGCAGATTGCATTTGGGCACCTTAGAGCAGCCGAGTAAGCTTTTATTGAGAAGGAGGGAGGTTAAAAGCTTTAGCTTAATACTTTGTATAAATAATATGTATCTCTCACATAATAAAAGCAGGATTGCCAAATTTAAAAAAAATAAAAATAAAAATAAACTAAAAAACTTTATATATTTTTTAATATTTAAAAATTTGTTTAAACTATACTTTAAACCAAATAAAACTAATATTTTTAATAATTAAACTAAAAAATTTTAATCAAATTTTTATATCAAAACTTAACTATTAATTAAAATAATTTACTTAGAATTTTAACTTTAATATAACTAAAATTTTTTAATTTATATTTTTATTCAAATGCTATATATTAAATATTATAAAAACAATAATCAAAAGCTTAAATACTTTTTTAAATACGTTTAAAGTTTTTAAAAAAATTAATGTTCAGTATTTTGCTAAAAATTTGTATTATTAATTTCCTGGGAGCTTAAAAATTACAACAGAGATTCTCGATGAACATAGGATACAGATGGCCCGAAGGGCATCTGCATCATATGATCATTGGAATCTCTGTTATGATTTTTAACTCCTCACAGGAAATTCATGAATAATACCCTGCCTTACGTTGTTCATGCCTACCTTTATTATAATTTTTCGTGTGATCATTTGTGACCGGGAATCTTCCCATGGAAGATTCCCGGTCATGATATTATCTCGTGGGAAATTATAATGAAGGTAGGCATGAACAACAAATAGTAAGGCAGGGTATTATGTTTTCAAATATAAAAAAAATTTTTTTTTGTTCTAGATCTGACCAAATAACTGCAAATCTATCAAAATTATGAACGATAGTTCCTCTATTTATCAGACGATGTAAATCCGCCGATATGTAAAACTATCAAAAACAAGCTAGTAAATTAAAGTCATTCACTAATAAAATTTAATAGATTAATTTATAATAGTCATAACAATAATTAATTAATATATTTACAACTTTGATAAATATAATTACAATATAATACAATAGTAAGCTTAAAAATTTAACGTTCACGAGGACATTCACAAGGACATTCACTAACAGGGCAAATTTTATGTTTTTCAAACCATTGGGACATATGTAAAGCATGGCCTCCATGCCTACATGATTGACACCATGTAAACCAAAGGTCAAATCCAGATCCCTTAACTACAAAATATAAAAACGTTCAGAATCATATAGAAGTAAATAAATCTTAATGTATTTAATTTAAAATGACTCACTATCGTTAGTTGACCCATTTTTTGCTATTACTTCTCTTAAGTGGTCTGTTGGTGTTCCCAGATTTAATAAACATATAGAACATCGGGGCAAAGACTTAAAACAAACGGGACAACAAGTAGTCTATAATGAAAATTAGCAATTAGCCAACTTTTCAGATCTGGCAAATAAAATGTCTTCTGAGTACCTTTTGTTTGGGCAACATTCCTCCCGGAGTCAAATGATATGAAGCAGGTAAGGTAACCCGTCTATTCTTTCCAGGTATACATAGGTTATGCGCAATACTTTGACTGCAGAAATTACATCGAACGTATACTTGAGGTGGTATATTTTCGGCAGCTGAAGGCGAAGTGCCCATATGTTTACCGCGTGCAATATCGAATAATGTGCGAGAACGAAACATTTCCCATTTGTCTAATAATAAACGATAGCTAATTTATAATAAACGCATCGAATATCACTTAGTAATATAACGGGTAGAAATATTTTAATAAAATATAAGAATCATTTACTTCTCGATCCAGTCAGCGACTCTGTCATCTTTAAATTTCCGTGGAACGCAAAAACTCATCGCTAAACTTGCAGTTTGGACATCGCCCGTGTTGTCTACATATTTCTCAAATAATGTCACGCCATCTGATGTCAAGCCAGTTAAGATTATTCCCTCGATATCACCGTCAGCTTTAACCTTGTTGGCGGTATCAGATAAGTATGTAGAGAGTTCATCATCATCCAAGAATCTCAACGCAATACAAACTCTATCGAGCAATGCAAGTTCTTCTTGTTGTTGTAATACATAAAGCCAATTACCGGACGCAATAAATGAAAAAATTACTCTTAGGTAAGGTTCACGTAATTCGTTACTTAGTTTATTGCACATTTTACGCAAAAGAGTGTTTTTTTGATTTGAATGACTGTGGTCATTAAAGGCAGCCAATGTAGCCGATATCAATTCCAAACGTTCAACTAAGATTCATAAGAAAACATGGTAAGCATAAGAAAAATATTTTTAAGTATTAAGATATATGTTTTATTTATGTACCTTTACTATTATTTAATGCAGTTATAGCTCTTTCAGTATTACCATGGAACAATGCGATTCCTGCAGCTTTTTCATAATTATTTGCATTTTCCAATCTAAATAAAATAATTGTGTTAGATTATTATGATAGGTTAAATAATATAATTAACAAATAGTCTATAACTGACTCTCGAATAACATTTTCCAATTCTTTCTTTCCAAAGTCCCAACCGCACATTGCCAGTGCTAACTTCCGTTGAGATAACTTTGAAGTGGGAACAATAGGAATTTCATTATCATCAACAAGCCCCTGCTCGACTTTCTCGGGTGTAGATCTAGGAGATGATGTTTTAGGTGTTGATATCGGAGATTGTTTTTTACTAATGGGCACTGAAGCTGTCCATATTGAATAAACTCCTTGAAAACTAAAATCTACATTTCCAATGGTAGCTTTCCCTTCGGAAAGTAGTTCGGCTTGGGCTATCCAATTCCATAATGACTTTAATTTTGGTGAATCCCTCACAAGTTCTTCATTTGCTGTGCAAAGCATAGAATAGCCCCGTTTAGCTCTTTTACGCATAACAACTGAAATATCTTCGCGTATCAATTTCAGCGGTGGTGATAGACCATGATCACTATCACCACTTATTGAGGTTAATAAACCTTCTGAAGATCTATGCTGCTGATTCAGGATAATTCCTTTTAATTGCCTTCCAAATAAATGAGCATCTTTGGAATTGTTAATATCACCAGGCCGAGGAGTTCTATTCCCGCTATCGTGATCATGATCGTGTCTGAGATCCAAAGAAACGTGATGCTTATGTCCAGTTCCCCCGATGTTTGGATGTCCCTGACTTTTCACGTTATGTGAATCACTACGTTTAGAATTAGATTCTTCTATGGTACCATGAATTTCATCTATGTCAAAAGTTCTAAAACCTTTGGGATAAAAGACAACCATATTCCCTACAGGGCTCCAACAAAATTGTGGGGCTTCTTCCAGTGTCACTAAATTGTACACACCGTCTTTATTGACTGATATTAATCGATGGGAAGTTGGTGTTGAAAAAGTCGTTATCCACGAAAAGGACGAAATATTCTTTGAACATCGACGCGCTTGATAAAGATTAATGAATTGTAAGTAAATCAAAAAATGATAAAGAGAATAGCGTAACCACAATTAGGGATATCACCGAAATTTGCTCCTCTAAAGGGAGCTGTGATTGAACAATTTCATATAAGAGATGTTATGTAGGGCTTTTACTAGGAAAATGATCTCTGGGATTATGTATATTTATTAATTAAACTTAATTTTGTTAGCCATCCAATGATCAAATTCGAATAAACTTTTTTTCCTATTTCATAAAGCTCATTAAATCTATGAAATGAAAAAAAGTTTATTCAAATTGAATCATTAGATGGCTAACCAATTTAAATTTTATCAATAAAATGTAAATAGTATCAGAGGTCATTTTTCTAACAAAAGTCATACATATATCATTTCCCTTAAAAATTGATAAATATCTTGCGACATACATTTTCTAGATTTCCATAGAACTGGTATATCAAATTCTTCGTCTGTTTTGTTTGAGACTGTTACAGAAGCACCCAAAATAATATTTTTCTCGCTCATGGGAGTACTATTACCTCCTACAGCGATGCCAGCTGAGAATCCATCAGTTAAATTTGTATGAGGATCGAAGCTTTCTAAAGGTGAATTTCGATTTATCGTTGAGGATTGTCGTAATTTAAATGTACTTTCTTGAATATCATATAACGTTAAATGACTTGAATCTTTTTCTAATGATGCCAATATGCCATAACGTGCTTTGGAAAAGGATATTCGAACAGGTTTCGAATCGGTGGGTATGCTTAGAACGTATGAAAAATAATACGACGTTAAAGTGATATATACCGCATTAAAAAAGATGATATGAATGTTATGATCATTTTGTATGGAAAATAAAGGATATTGACTCTGCGAATTTGCGTAAGTCCCATAGATGGATATAGCTCTCTTCAAAGCTGGCAACCCGATTTTCATTAAATGGGTCCACATTTACCCCATGAACAGATTTAGTGTTTGTACATTGTACATAATTGTCCTCTTTAACCATGTAAAAGAAAATTATATTACCCATCAAAATATAATAAGTAGCTTTATATATAATCCACTAACAAATAAATACTTCTTAAATCATAAATTCTTAAATTTTTCATCGACATTCCAGCTACTAGCCTTCGATTTGATGGGAACCAAGAACATGAATTGACAGATTCATCTAAACCATATTGGTAAGTAGGTTTTATTTCATCATTTCGTACGTGGCTTTATACACAAATTTATGATAAAAAATAAGTAAATTATAATATTTGAAAATCAATGAAGTATATTATTTGAAAAGAGCACCATAAAACTATAAGAGATCATATTTACCTGGATGTGGGTGCAAAGCGCGATGTTTCATAAACTGATTTAGATGGTTCTAGGAGTAAACGATATTAATCATCCTGTGATTGTATTCAACAAATCGTTTTCTCTTAATAACTCACCCAATGGAAATGACGGATAGCCATCATATCCAAGTTCATTATGTATACTTCGATCGCTTCGTCCACTGATGCTTCCAGTCCTACTAAGCGTTTCAGTTGACAATTTTTGTGTGAGAATTTGCTTACTCTGGTCAGCCAGAATATCGTACCTTGGCTGTTCAACATCCCAAATCAACAAGCCATAATCCTTTCTCGTCCTTTCTAAACCAGCCGCTAGGAGGCGTGGTTCTTCCGGCGAGAATGATAAAGCATTGCATTTTGAATTTCTAAGGTTGAGAGTGATGTATGGCTGTGGTTGATACACTGAAGATATATCAGATGATACGCTAAAATCATTTGATGGTGCTTCCCCAGCTTCTCCTTCGTGAAGATTCACCAGAACTATTTTTCCGGTTTGTGAAGCTTGTGAACTGATCGCAATCAGACTTTGATAACTAGGATCAGGTGACCATGCTAAACACTAGGATCCAAGATGATTAGCAAAGGACTTTAATATTTTTTCGTAAAAATTTAAATTGACATTTACCTTCATCAACGATGAATCCTTCATCGATGAGGAATCTGTGTATGCAGTTACCCTTCTCACAATGGTTTTACCATCTAGTCTCTATTATGAATAAATATAACACATAAAGACATCAGTAATTTAAATTCGCAAATTTGTTAGCACAAATAGTCGAACCGAAAAAATAAAAATAAAATGTTTTGTACCTTTGGTGGAATTAATTCGTATAAACGCAAATCGCTATTTGATCCGATTATAAATTGGTTTGTCCCTTCATGTGGTGACCAAATTATATCGTATGAACGTGGTAAACTTGACATTTGCACTTTTATGAACTATATATTTCGATTGAACACAATATAGTAAAAAACTAGATAATTATATAATTATATAAGCTTTTTCGATGGAAGGGGAACAATGAATCATGAACCATATTTAGCAATCCTAGTGATACAACGATTTCATATTTAAGCTTATTCATCCACTTTTGAAGAACTGCGTAAAGTTCGCGTTTCTTGAAATAATGTCAAGGAGATCTAGATTGAAAGGAAAAGAGATTCTTGAAACTGAGTCTTTGTCTAGGCAGCATTCTGTAGGTGAAGATTCCCTCAGCGAGGGCGAGAATACTCTAGAAAAGGGCGTTAAAAGGATTAAGCTTGACGAAAGGATAAGTCAAGAAATTTCTGTTGCCTCTTCTTCGAGGCGTAGTTCTAACACTGAGAAACATGCAAAACAAAAGGCATATGACGAGTGAGTTACTTACGCTTTTTCTTTTAAAGTTTTTTTTATTACCTGTATAATAAAGAAACTTTTCGATAAGGGCTTCAAAAACTTGGATAAAAGTTAAAAATTTTTTTATGGCAGTTATTTTCCGGTTGATACTTTAAATAAATGATTTATACTTCCTCTAACAGGTTCCAAATTGGCTCTATTGTTCGAGTGTGTCTAAAGAATTTCGTCACGTACGATTCTGTAGAGTTTTTTCCGGGACCTAATCTTAATATGATCATTGGCCCTAATGGAACTGGAAAAAGTACAATCGTGTGCGCGATTGCTCTAGGCCTTGGATGGAATACATCAGTAAATCTTAAAGTCTTATTATAATTTTCATCAATTTAATTTATTTTTTAATTTGCGTCTTGATTACTAATTTTTGCGACCAAAGCTTCTGGGACGTGCAAAAGAGATTTCAGATTTTGTTAAACATGGTCAAGAGCGCGCATCAATAGAAATTGAATTAAAGAGTAAAGGTAGAAATGTTGTAATTACGCGAATGATTCGAAAGTCTAATAATATGTCTCAATGGAAACTAAATGGTGAATATATATATATTTTTTATTCTCTTTTGGATTGGCAAAAATCAAGAGTTTTGTCTTTTATCTATTTAAATCTTTATAGGACAACCTGCAACTCATCGTGAAGTTTCTAATAAAGTAAATTCGCTTAATATTCAAGTTGACAATCTTTGGCAAGTTTTTTACTACCGCGATTATTATACATTTTTTGCATGCCTTTGACGGCTATATATTTTTTCTTTATATATCTGCAAAGAAAATACATGTAGTCGCAAAAACTAAATGACCTACTGAATTAATTATTATCCTCTTTTTATATATAAACGAAAACACAGTCAATTTCTTCCTCAAGATAAAGTGTGCGAGTTTGCGCAGGTATATTTCACTAGTCTTCCTATTGGAGATTTGCTTAATATACAATGATTAACGTGCCAACATTAATTTTAACTAGATGACACCACCGGAGTTACTTGTGCAAACTCAGAAGGCAGTTGGTGAAAAAGAGTTAATTGAATGGCACGATACTCTTGTTCAGTTAAGAGAAGAAAAAAAATCTCTCACAACAGTAATAAATATTTAATATTTTATGTTCTAATTTTAAGTTGGGTTTATTCTAATTATCCATTGGATGCAAAATTCAGTCAACAAGGACTGATAGTGAGCAGATCGAAAATCTCGAAAAGAGAAATTCAGTTCTGGAAAAAGATGTAACACGCTTCAGAGAAAGGGAAGCTATATTAAAACGGGTAAGTAATTACACTTTAGGGTTTAATAAGATTACCATTAATACGTATTTAATGTATTTATTTATTCAGATTCGATTATATGAACTGCGTATCCCTTTCGCCCGTTACGGTGTTGCAAAACATATGTATGATGTAGCAAAGCAGAAACGTGCGGAAGCACACTTAGAATACCAAAATCTTGCTAAAGAGAATGAACCTGCGGATGCTAGAAAAGGGTATTTAGTGCAAAAACTGTCTATTTCTAGTTTTTTTTTGTAATTGTTTTAATTTTCATTGGTAAAAAAGTGAGCTCGAAGAATTAGCATCACGAGCTGCTAAAGAGAAAAAAAGATGCACTGAAATGTATAACACAAAAAAACGAAAAATGGAGGAAACTGCAAATAAATTAGAGCAATCGGTTGGTTTAATTTAGCTTATAAATAATATCCAACGCGTTAAAAATGTTAAAATTAATTGCACATTTATTAAAGGAAGCAGCAAGTGAAAATATTCGAAAGGATTTAGCAGATCTCAAAAAAAAAGAAAGAACAAGAAAAAATCGTATTGCTCAACTTCGTAATGAAATCGCCGAATTGGAAGAAAGAACTAGTTCTCCACCTTTAAGAAGTGATGACTCTGATATTCGGCTAAAAATGGTATTCATTTTAAAACTTTCGTTTTAAGTAGTAACATAGATCTTTAATTAAAATTATATCACTGTTTAGGATGATGTCGCACGTCGTTCAAGAGAATTACAATCGCAGCTGAACGATAATAAGTTTAACCAAGACGAAATTAATTTAGCGGCCAGTAATGTTGATCGTGAGATACAAATAATAAAGCAACAGTAAATAAAATTTTATATTTAATTTTATGAATTATTTGGATGATTGGATGATACACGGGATAACTATTATTATATTAAGACTTAAAGAGCTTGATGACGTAAAAAGACGTCGCCTCGAAAGCATTCGTCGCGTTGACTATGATACTTTTCGAGCTTATGAATGGTTGCAACAAAACCAGGATAAATTGTGTGGACGCGTTTTTGGGCCAGTTTGTATGGAGATAAATATTAAAGATATGCAATATGCTGACGCAATAGAGAACGCGCTAGGAAATGTTAATAAGGTAAAATAAAAATTCTACATATATCATCAATAAAGGTAATTTATTAATTGTTTTTATAGATATTCGTATGTGAAATGGAACAAGATTACCACACAATTACAAGAGAACTTTGCGATAATCGCCGCATGAAAATAAATGTTTTTTTCCCCAGAGCAACAATGGATTCATTTCCACCACCCATACCACACCAACAGGTAACGTTTGTAAACGTTTCTTAATGTTCTATACGAGTGCTATTTTAAATAAATACCATCTATCTCTAGCTTAGATCTTATGGCTTTGTAAGTTACCTTTTGGATTTAATAGAAGCACCGCCGCGACTGCAAGCAGCACTTTGCGATATGTCTAAATTGCATGCAATTGTGAGTATGGTATTTCTTATTAGTGCGTGTCATTTATTTCATTTATTGAAACCTTAACCTTTCTAATCAATCAAATCCTAAAGCCATTGGCGAGGAATGAGTCGGATATCAATCATGATATTATTAAGGGCAATAGAGCCTTTTTTAAATATTATGCCGGAGAAACGTCTTATTCGGTTTCGTTTTCGAAATATGGTCAAAAGTTTTCGCAAGTCCTCACTAATAGAATAAGGCCATCAAAGTTCTTCACTGCTACGAGTGCGCTTCACTTATTCATTACATGTTTACATTATGTTGTTTTAGAAAATATTTATGACTCATTTAAATTCTAGTGAACATCGAAGAAAAACATGAACTTGAAAAACAACTCCAAGAATGCCAGATAAAGTTAAATCAATTTGATCAATCTCTCACTGGCCTAAGGAAAGAGTATGGGAATCTTAACAAGTCCATTGATTTGTTGTACGGTGAACGGGTAATGATTTATCATTTTCTGAACTTGTGAATTTGTCTTTTTGTATTAAAAATTTTTTAACTCTGTTAAGAATACAATCAACGAAGAAAAACGCAAAAATCAACTCGCTTTAAAAGAATTTGAAAGGTTGAAAGTTAGACTTGGTAAATTATCATATTAACATGTTATTTCTGTGAGATGCATTATAATTATTTGGCGACATTTGGTTTAGGTACAAAAAGAGACCAATTGCAACGTGAACTCGAACAACCCGCTTCAATGATGGACGAAGAAAATGCATTGAGAAGAGACTTCAGTAAAATTGCGAAAAAGCGAGGACAACTTGTTATACAAATTAAAGTTTGTAATATGTTACTATATTATTTAATCCCGGCCAATAATGATTATTAAATTCGTTTGCATTACAGAAAATTATGGAGGAATGCATGCAGCTATTTTCAGAGAGAATTTTGGCAACATTAAAGCATATGCAAGCTTCATCAGATCTTAATGCTTTAGAAAGACAAACTCAAGACAGAGATGAAGCATTAAAACAGGCGCATATAAAGTTTTCAGAAGGTAAAATTCTTCTAAACTTATTTTGCATGATCTTTTACGTAAACACTATCTGACTTCATCATTATTATTAAAGCTGATGTAAGATTTAATAGTGCTAAATCAGAAGCAAGGCGTTTACTTAACGAGGCGAATGCTGGAATTGAAGGTATTGATTCAGAAACTAGTCGCGCATTACAAGAGGTACTTCACATAATATATCTGCATTATAAAGTGCTATGATAATAAAATAATTAAGATGCTAAACTTCTAATGTTTATAAACGGTTTCTTTATGATAGCTTAGCCAGGGAATGACACTTGAAGAACTTGAAGATGCGGTTGCGAGTGAACGTGCTAAAGCTGATTTACACTATGCAATTGATTCACGTGTTATTGAAACATATGAAACAAGGAAAGCTGAGGTAATTATTAATAAAGTTGCAATAATAGTGCTTCCAGAAATATCGAATATTGAGATGATAATGACTCCTTGCATCTATTTTAGATCGATTCGATCAAGTCTAGATTGTCAATTAAAACATCTCGATTGGCGAAATTGACTAGTGACTTAGCAACTTTGAGGGTATGTTTTAAGAAGCACATTGCTGAAATTCATATGTATTACATTTGTCAATTCTAATTGTATGAATTTAATAGGAAAAATGGGAGCCACGATTGAATTCTCTAGTTAAAGAAATTAGTCAAGGATTTTCCAATGCGTTTGACCGCAAGTGTTTCTAATTAATTAATTAATTATGAATATTTTTATTACATATATGATGTTAATTTGCTATTATTGTATCAATTTGGCTGATAGGTATTGGATGCGCTGGCGAGGTTCGTGTCAGTACCCACGAAGATTATGACAAATGGGGTATTGATATTTTGGTGAAATTTAGGTTAGTAAATTTTCCTGTCATCAAATAATGGGCTTATTATAACATATACGAGCTGGTTCTAATGAATCTATAAACAGAGATAATGAAAGACTTCAGGCATTAACAGGTCAAAGGCAATCAGGCGGTGTATGTATACTTAGAATAAATGATTTAAAATGATTTACTTTACATAAAAAATCGTTATTTACCCTTTTTTTTTTTGAAAAATAGGAACGATCTGTTTCAACAATAATGTACTTAATGGCACTACAAGAGCTGTCTAAAACTCCATTTAGAGTTGTTGATGAAATAAATCAAGGAATGGATCCTCGTAATGAGCGATTGGTACATAGTCAAATGGTTCAAACTGCTTGTCGCCCTAATACATCGCAGTAAGTTATTTACAATTTTGCATCCATAAATCTTAAATATAATTTCTAAAATATTTCAATCTTTTTTTTTTTAGATATTTTTTAATCACGCCAAAACTTTTACCAGACCTTGAGTATCATGAGAGGATGAAAATTCTATGTATATATAATGGAGAGTGGCAGCCTGAGACTATGAATTGGAAGAAGTATATTGCGGATAAGAAAAGATCTAATAATTAGAATAGTAAATTGTTTTGAAGCGATTCTGGTAATAACAATATGTAATACGTTATTGTTGTAAATCTTTTATAGCGAAATAAATACACTCTACCCCGTTAATATCAATACCTCATAGTCATTAAATTTTCTATTAATCCTCGCACAAATCATGATTTTGTGAGGTTGACATTATCGCAAGCTCATACATAAGATCCCCATCTGTGTCGGAATTGACCAATGTTGTCCAAGATCATTGAACATTTTGCTAACGGAGTCATAGCCATATTCATTAGGTAATGGGTTGGCTACTATTTTTAATATCGGCTCAGTTTTGATGTATTTCGACCTGGAGTTTTGGGATTACCCTTAAAAACAAATGTTTTTTTGATTCGTTATGGTTACCAGATTTTTTTATAAAGGGATTGTTACGGATTAGGATGCGAGGATGGCCAATTATGCAAAGTTTTTAGCTTAAAATATACACATATTATGCGCTATATATAACAAATTATGTAAAATAACAAATAAATTTTATACATTCGTATGTATATTTTTTGTAAGAATTTATTTAGCATTCACCGCTACATATTTTAGATGTTATATGATATATTATATAATCGATCGAAAAAATTTACCTCTAATTTTAAAGCTAAGGTTAAACGTTAAGGTTAGGGTTAAGGCCTAGATTATTGTTAGATGTTAGGTTTTTTCTCTCCAAGTTGTTATTGGACCGTCTTTAATTGGATAAACTAGATCACAGCACCTTAGCACAACAAATCAAAACATCGTTTTTCTTCAATAAATAAAAAGAAAATTGAAATATTTTTATTAAGCAAAAATATATCACTTCCAGAATTCTTTCTGCTAGTAAAAAAAAAAAAAAAAAAAAAAAAAATCGAACCTAAACCATTAAGAAAATAAAATTTTTATAGTTTTTGTTCTCTCAAGAGAATAAAATTTTGCTGAGACCTATGTGTACAAGCTTGTAATTTTAAATATTCTCAACTCTGTTTCAAAATTCCTTAACTATATTCTGGGCCGCGATTTTTGCTTATATATAATTGCCAAATACCTAACCTAACTCTAATATAGGATGCCCCTAACCCTAAAGCTAATCGAAAAAATTATTAAATATGAGTTGCCTCCACTTTAGGCGTAGGGTGAGTTTTTTCATTGAGTTTTTGTCAAGTCATAGTATGTTCCAAAGTTGCGCTGCCACATCGGTGTAATTAGGGATTGAACCGCCTAAAATTTTTCTTAATTAATCGTTTAATCGTTTAACCGTTTAACCGTTTAATTTGGCCGGCATTAAAATAATTCCGGCCCACGACCAACATAATTCTGCCTGGAACTATGAAGCAATTTTTAAACGGTTAAACGGTTCCAATCCCTAGGTGTAATAAAATCTGATAGAGAATTTAAAGTTCATCGTAGCCACTATCATATGATGGTGAACATTCTCCTCTATTAGTTATCGATGTTTCTAAAGGATTTGTTTCTTTCTGTGTTAAAAAGGATCTTTCTGGTATCAGAAAGCATGAAAACTAGGAAGTTGGTAAATAGGAATACACTCTGGCATTGGAAATGCAACCGTTGACTATTCCGGCCATGTGATGACGCAAATATTCATATTTTACTATTTTATTCTTTAGTGAAAAAAACGATAAGGGAAGGAACATTTTATGTCAAGTTGCTGGAATAACATTTGTAATCCAGTACAAGAACTGGACAGGAAATAATAGAATAAGTAAGTAAATTATTTATAACCACTTCTTAAATAACTTTTTAAGATAAAAAATCACTCAATATTTTTTAGATCACGAGATCACTATGAGGTGACTCAAAACAATATGAAGGTGCCGCTATTGGCATTATAGTTGCACCTTCAACGAGTGCATTCATGCCCAGTACAGTAGAAGCGGCCGAAACAGCCAATAAATTAATCCTCTTTTCGACCATAAACAAACTACGTTTTTATATTTCTCACGCAACTGTTAATAGTCAAAATGGTGTTTTTACTTATTTTCAACTATTATGAACTTTTTTTATTTTAAATATTAATAAAGCTGGCCCTAGTGGCTGATTTCGTATACATAATCAGTTTACTTTTGCATGTGTATTTCATGAATTTACTTTATTGTATTGTTATCGGTGTATTGTATATTACTTGCATATGATCGAGAATTTTTTACGCAGGCAAAAGTTGCTGACCATTGATTAGGATATTACGTAAATTTTTAAATTTTGAATACTAGCATAAATATTATTATTATATTATACAGTCATGCAATCTGAGCTTGAGCCAAAAATTCTGAGCTTTTAAAAGTGTTATAGAGGAGACCACCAAATTAGTGTTTCGGTGAAATCTATTTTCAAAATCCTAAAGGTGAAACCAAAATGCTCTCAAAGACAAAATAAATCCAAAATTTCTGAAATGGGTGAAACTTCCGAAACCTGGCGAAACCGAAATGGCGAAATCTCTGAAACATTTTTAATTTTTTTTTTTACTTTTTTAGCTTTGAGCAAAGATATCTTGGCACCCACCAAGCCAAATTCAATGAACTTTTTTTTATTTAAATTCTACGAATCTGTAGAATTCAAATAAAAAATGTACATTGAATTTGGCTTGGTGAATGTCAAGATATCTTCGCTCAAAAATTTAAAAAATTCAAAACATCTATCAAAAAGAGC
Organism: Dentiscutata heterogama; assembly: GCA_910591775.1. Lineage (NCBI taxonomy): Eukaryota > Fungi > Glomeromycota > Glomeromycetes > Diversisporales > Gigasporaceae > Dentiscutata > Dentiscutata heterogama. The sequence continues at coordinate 20,095 of CAJVPU010000013.1, read as the reverse complement.
TGTGCCAAACTTTTTTTTAACTATTAAAAATAATCAAAATAATTTTTAGTTTTAGAGATATTAGCATAATAGCGACTTCTTAAAAATAGACAGATTAAATCATTACTATTCTAACTTCTCTAAAACCAGAAATAATTTTGATTATTTAAACAAACAAGAAATTTCATAATTTTTAGATGTATATAGTATAGAGTGTGAAATACCTCTTTATTTTTATTTTTATTTTATTATTTTTTTTTTAAGTAAGGTTTTTTTCTCAATTCCTTTATTATTTGTTATACAAAGTTAATTTACAATTTTGTTTACATAAATTTTAGGGGAAATGAAGATTAAGCTACTTTACTTCAGACCTGAACCTTAGCTAGGTAGGTCAAAAACCTCTAGACTATGAAATGAGGCAAGAATGAGAAAAAGTGTATAAGTCTATGTAATTTAGTAACCAGCAGTTGTAAATATGTTGACTTGTTAGGTTTTGGGTGTGGTTGGTGTATCGAATGTTGGTGGCTGTTAAAATAGGTAGGTTGATCAGTATTAAGTTACTTGATGAAGTTGAGATCCGGCTAGATATCCAGATTTTTTTCTCTTATTTCGGTGGTTATCTTATTGTAGAATTTAGGTGCCAGTTGCATGGCTTGACTGGGCGGTTGAAGGAGCAGAAGCATTGAAGTAGTGATAAATCCAATCGGGAGGTTGTTGTTGAGGTAGGTGTTATAGAAGGCTTGAATAAAGGAATTACGGTTAGTAATATTTGCATTATATTTTAATGCAATGTGGTCAATGGTTGAGTTGATAATCGACATAATGTTAATGGGGTTGGTTGTGCATGTAATCCAGTGGTTGTCGTCTTCGGATGCTTGTCGATATTGTTGACAAGTTGGGTTTTTGTGGGTATGTGGGTGTCTTGAATGAAGGTTTACTAAGTTTGGGAGTTCTTTCATCAATAGTTTGCACTTGAAGTTTTTTATTTTGGATATCTTGGGGTTAGTGTATCGATGAAGGGGTTTGTCATTGTATTGCATGTATTCAAATATTGTGCCCCATAGTATGTTTCGGTATGTTTGGAGCAGCTATTGAATTTGGTTTTGTTGAAGCCAATTGGCTATATTTTGAGCGATATGTATTTTCTTTACAGTTGTCTTTAAGTTATCTGAGGTAAATTGCTGATTAAGGGAGAGGATGTATGTGCTGTAGGAGTGAGGAAGGGGGTCAAGTTCAATTTGGATAGCCTTTGTTTGTTTATTTATTTTTCTTGAAGAGCAGATATAGTTGGTGCTAATTTGGATTGATTTTGCAAGGATTGCTTTCCATATAAGCAGGAAGTAGGCATAGTTATTCATTTTTTGGAGGTCTTCTATGAGTAGTGTTGTTATATTTATAAGTTAAGAAATGGATTTAATGATGTGTCGGGAGTTTGTGTTGAGTGTGATGTGAGCATTGCTGGGGGCTAAAGTTATAAGTAAGAAGAGGCTTGTGAGTGCAATTTTGTTAATATTGGGCCAGGTTCTGTTTTGGATGGTAAGGTTGATCAGATTGGATGAGTGAGTGTTTTTGTTAAATAGGAGATGAATAATTGCAGTTGGGATACTAGTATGGGTGTTTTTTTGTACTGTAAAGGTTATTTCTGCTTGAATATTGTTTGTTGTAGATAAGTTGAGATAGTATTTCCAAAAGGTTTCAGTATGACTGGTAACAGACTGGGCTAGTTCAAAGGATATTCGGTGAGTGTGGGAGATATAACGGTATAGTATTCTGTGTGGTATTTGAATTGGGCATAGGTTATGAAAGGTTGTTATATTTCTATGCCAATACTTTTTTGAGTAGACTTGGATTTTAGTAATGTTGCTATTGGAGAACCAGAAGGTGCAGTTTTTTGTTTTAGTAGTTGGGTTATGTAATGCACAACCTGGGCAGCGAGTTAGGAGATTATAATTGTTGAGGTTCCAATGTTGTATTTTAAGTAAGTTGTCTCTATAAGACATTGTTCTTCTGCTTGTGAGATGTGAGGATATAATCCAACATTTGTTGTACTGTTTGTTAGAATGAGTTTTCCAAATATATAGGTTAGATTGTGTTAGAACAAATATATTTGTAGCTGTGGCTTGTAATAGTTTGTGAATATGTGTAAACCACTTTGGAGTTCTTCTATGTGGAATTTTACTGATGTTGTGGTGGAAGTTTGTCCAATCTAGTAGTTCTGAGTTATCATAGTTTGTAAATTGTTCGATGTTGCTTATTTTGTGGTGATTGAGTTTTGCTTTAATATATGCGGGTTTATTTATATAAGTTAAGATAGTATTAATGGAGTGGTCTGGTAATTGGAGGGGTATTGGCCAGGGGTTTGCTGTATAGGAAAATTGTAGATTGAGTAAATAGATATTGTTGACTAAGTGTGCAGTAAAGGTTTTAATTTCTTTTGTAGAGAATTGAGGTGTGTGTATCAAGATTGACTGATTAGAGAAGATGTCATTTTGTAGTTGCTAAATATGAATATTAAAGGTTAATAGGGAGAGGGTCGAGTTTAATAAGTTTTCAAGGATAGATGCATGGTAGGCTTGTTGTAGTTGGTTGATGTCTGTTAGTACATATAAATAAGGTAGGTAAAGAGTTGAATTGGGTAGAGAGCAGGATATCGTTGCTTTTGTTTTGATAATAGCAATGCAGTATTTAGTAAAGTTGGATACCTTGACAGTGGTTAAGTAAGTGTTTAATAATCGGTAACGTAGACAAGCGAGTAAGACTGTATTTATGATATAGATGGTTTGTTTTTCAGTAATGAGAGAGTGGCATAGCTTGTTTAATTCTTGGTTTAGTTCGTGCTTTAGTTTTTAGATAATCAGTCTATTGTTGTGGGGTGGCATATGTAAGTTCCAAGGAATCAGAAGGTATCTTTGGAGGTGAGGTTGTATATAGGTTGGTTTTGGAAGGTTATTGGGAGTGAGTCAGAGATGTTGTTGTGTAAGAGTATTGACTTATTAGGGTTGACAATAATTTGGGCAAAGGTGTAGAAGGATGAAGCAATAGATAAGATGGTTTTAAGTAACATTCTACTATCGGCAATCCAGGTGGTGTCGTCTATGTATACAATAACTGTGGTTGATGTCTGCTTTACTGTTTGTATTATAATAGAGTGTGTTGTCATTGAGTAGCCAAGTGCTGTAGAAGTTATTCGATGGATTAGAAGGTTGTAATATATTTGCCACAGGATGGGTGAGATAGTTTCACCTTGGTCGAGTCCATCTTTGACAGGGTAGGGTCGTGTTTTTTCAAGGGAAGTGATGACTTGGTTTTGTCAGTATGCAAGAATATCGGTAAGTAGTTAGATGAATCCTTGGAGAATATGAATATGCTCAAGTGCTTTCTAAAGCAGAGAAATGTATATAGTGTCATAGGCTTTCGACATGTTCTAAGAAAGTATCCAGAGTTCTTTGTTTTGTGTATGGGCATTTTCCAAGATATGCGTGATTTGTTGGATGGGTTGCAGAGTAGAGGTATGTGGGAGTGCTACATAGTTTGCTGGGTTTAATATATTGTGTTTGATTAATATTTGGTTGAGGCGGTTGGTTAATATTTTTGTAAATATTTTTCGTGAGTGTTCGATTAACATGATGGGTCTTGTTTTGCTTAGGTCACCTGGTAGGTATCCTTTCTTAGTAATAGACCATATTAGACCTTTATGCCATAGCTGTAGTATACTTTGAAGGTTGAGGTAGGCGTTGAAGATTTGTGTTAGTTGTTTAATTGTGTGTTGGGGAAGCTTTTTTAGCATCTTATTGGATATAAGAGAGAAGCTGGTTGCTTTTTTTTGAGGTGCATTATTGATTATTGTTTGAACCTATTCACAAGTTATGGGGCTTAATAGGGACTGGAAGGTATTAGGTGGAATATTGCTGAGTAGTTAGTAGTAGCTTTCCTATTCTGTCCAGAATAAGGGGTTGGGTAGGTTGGATTTGGTCTAGTTGTAGAAATGTTTTCTTGTTGCTTCTTTGATTTCATTAGGATTAGTTACAATATCAGTTGGGGTAGTGATATTATTGTATGAAATGGGAGTATATGTTTGTTTTAGTATGCTATTTATCATCAGGGTTGTATTGTTGGCAAAATTATTGTAATGGCGCAGTACGTATGATTGAATAGTTGCTTTTTTCTGGGTATTATTTTCGATGTTGTGTGCTTGATACAGTGTATTTTGAATACTTTTTAGCTAAATTAGTGTTTCATTATATTGCTGTATTTCTAGGCTTTGGGGAGTCAGAGTTATTATAGAAGTACTAGTTAGTTTTTGATTTGTTGTAGAGTATTGTTTAGATGGTCTGCTACAAAATTGAATGAGAAAGAGATGGGTTACTTAAGTTTAACAATAGTATAATTTGCTTTTTTCAAAGCATTGTGTAATGTAGTAGCTTTAAAGGTGTGAGTAAAAAATTTTTTAGGGCAGGTGTAGGTTGCAGGTAAGTAGGTTTTTGCAGCTTGTTCCATGATATTGTTCAGATTATTCCAAGTTTTGCTAAGCATTATAGTGTTAAGAATAGGTTGGAGAAAGCGTGAGGATGCTGTTAGGTAAGTTGTAATATAGTTGGCAAAGTTATTCTATTGTTCATTGGTTGTCTAAGAGTATAGGTATTTTTTTTGGTATTGTTTTTTTGTTTGTAGGTGGTTTTGAAATGAAGAAAGTTCCAAGTGGATTGGAGTATTGTATGATTGCTTTGTGTTGATGAGGTAGGATCAATATATATAGGCCTTGAGAATGCCAGTGCAATTTCTAGATTAACCCAAAAATCGTCAATTTGGCTAGAGTATGTGTTTCTTTGCCAAGTAGGTTCTGTGATGTCGTGTAGTTCTAGCAGACTAATGAATTCCAAACTTGACAGAAATTGGAGCAGAGGTGTGTTGTGATGAAAGTTGCATCGATTAATATTGTTGTTGAAGTCGCCTGCCATGATAATATTAAAATGTCAGCTACGAGCTTGGTTTATCCAATGGGTAATTTGGTCTTGGGCTTTTTTGGCTTGTGTAGTGATATTAGATAGAAGGTAGATTAAAATTAGTCTTGTATGATTGTTTTTGGGTAAGTATAGGTTAATGAGAAGTACAAATCTGGGGATTGTTAAGATATTATGGATATAGGTTTGTAAATGATGTTTCATCGCTATTGCTATACCCATACAGGTTTCTCTCACATTTGCATTACTCGGGTTGCAGTTTGATGTAAATATTTTAAATAAAGAGTTTGAGAGGAAGGCTGAGTTGGATAAAGTATCAGATAATTTGGTTTCAGTTATAAAGATTAAGTCTGCTTGAAGGTTGTGATATTCTTCTAAGAATAATTGAAGTTTTAGTAGCTGGTTGATGCTCTGTATATTGTGGTTAATGAAAATTAAATTTGATGTTAAGCTAAGTGGTGGCAGTAAGCTATTGGGTGATGATGTTGTGTTACTCATGTGTAATTTTTGTTTAGGGGAGAGTTTGTAGATTTTGGGTATGGGTTGGAAGATGAGTAGTTGTCAAAGATTTGCTAGTTAGGAAGGGGTAAATCAGGTAGAGCCAGCATGTAGTCAGGTATAAATCTGATAGCAAAATATGTTTGAAGTTTGTTGATTATGCTTTCGGCATTGGAATGTGCTTTAATTGGAATCATTGCCAGTAGCTCAGAGTCGAGTTTTGAGAAATGAGTGGTTAAGTATTTAAGGGTATTAGGTAAAGTAGGTTTTTGGTTGGGGGTATTTTTTTTAGAGATATTAATTCATGAAGTAGGGATGCAATAGAAGAAACAATGATTTCGTAACTCTCTAGCAATATCGATCAGTTGTTTGGGAGATGTAATAAGAATAGTTAAATTCATTTCTTGGATTGCCCGATAGTCTGTTGGTAGATCCAGTTTGTTTGTATAGTTGACATTAATATAGTTTTGGGGTAGAGAAGAAGGAAGGTTGAAACGATTTTCAACTTCAGCAATGAATTGTTTTGCAATTTTTTTTTCTAGTATTGGGAAGTTGTAATTGATTTTAGTAGTAATGGATGTAGGTTCAGCTGGTAAGTGTGGTTTTTGAACTATGTAATTATTTGGGAGATGTTTAAAGTGAGGTTGGAGGATCTCTGCGAAGGTTTGGAGATTATATTTGTCTTTGGGTTTACAAGAAAAAAACTGTCAGAATCTGTGTGGAAGTTGCTGTGGTGTTAGGGGTAGCGAGGTTTTTTGGAGGTAGATCAAAGTAATTTTCTGGGATCTCTTTGACTTTATAAAGTCTTTGAAGTTTTTTTCTGTATTGGACTAGATATGATAAGGATGAATGATCTGAGATAGGAAACAAGTCACAAAGAGACAGGTCAAGATCAGATGGGTTTGTAGGAAGTGGTAGTAACTGTTCTTGGAAATAGTAGTCTGGGAGTGATTCGAAGGAGTAGATGCGTCAAAGTGCAGTTACTACTGCTCTGGTTTGTGTGCGGTTAATAATAGGAAGATCAAAGGGGAGAAGTTTAATAATGTTGTTGGGTATATCCATGATTGAAGTAGAAAAGGGGGTTAGGTGTTCTTTCAAAGCTTTGTGAATTAGTTGGTGGGTATTTTCAAACTGAATAGTGTAGGCAATTTTGGCAAAGTTGATACAGTAGAAGCTTTTTCTAGTGATGTCATGAGTTTAGTTTTTAGAAAATCGATGTTTGTGATATAGTCGACTATGAGTTTGTGTTTAAGATTTTCAAGGATTTGGTATGGTTATTTTTGTTTAAGAAGTGAGTTTGATGTTGTTGTTTGTATTTTTCTAGAGCCATGTTAAGAAGCGTGTTGAATTTGATTTGATATGGTGGGACTTTTTCTTTATTTCGAGTAAAGGATTTGAAAAAGGCTGTGTCGAAGTGATCAAACTTGGTTTTTATAGTAATAGGTAGGTTATATGCTATAAGCTATAAGCTAAATTTATATGAGACGAAGGAGGTGAGTGTTGATTCATCTGTGAATGCTTAGAGTATTGTATCAATATTCTATTTGTTCGAGTCAAAGGGGCCTTGTCTTCATGAAAGGCTGTTGGTAACTATCTGACTTCAGAGTATTGTTTCATCTAGTTCTTTTGATGGTGTTATGGTATGTGTTTAATAGGGCTTGACTGTAGATTGGCCTGTTTGGTTGTGAACGGATTGTTGAGGTAGACTCATTGTCACCTGGGTTGGAAAAGGTCAGTTTAGTGGTAGTCAACTGAGTGGTGGGTTCGATTTCCATTATATCATCAGTTGTAGTGTGAGCTGGGTTATCAGTTTTGTTTTGATCAGGGGCATGGAAAATTTTAGGTAGGTATTTATTGTTGGGATTTCTGGCGGGTCCGATACTGAGTTGTTTGGGTTGTTTACATTTTGTTTTGCTGTTGATGATATCATATGATCGGCAGATGGAGGTAAGCTAGATTCCTCCAATGTGGAGTGTATACTTAGTAAAAAAAAGTATTTTTGGGTTGCTTGATCATTGGGTTTATTTCTTTTTGCAGGTAGTTCAGATAAGGTGGGAGATAATTCCATAGGTTCAGTGGTGCCGCTAAAGAGTGTGTCTGTTACAGATTGTAAAATAGACTTTCGGTGAGCCATATCGGCATAGTGCTCTGGAGTGAGCTTCTCGAAAAAGAGGGGGGTTTTGTAGTTAATACGACTGCGCTTGTTTTTCTCTATCTCTCTGGAGTTAGTTGGTTAGTAGCTTTCTCTGTTGTCAGTTAACACTGGTTAATATTTAATAAAATAGATATGTTCTGTCATTTGTTTACTTTTTAGTCAAATTTCTAATTTCCTATGATATTCAGGAGAACGTCTTAATTTTATTCTATATATCTTTTATATGAATTTTTGAAGATTTAGCTTTAAAAAAAAAACCCAATTAGTTTAATTCTAAAGATATTAATCAAACTAATGAAGAACATATTAGCAAATATCACACTCCTATACTCTCACTTGTAATTGCTTCTTAACAATAACTATTTTTATCTTTATCTAGCTCAATTTCAAATAGCAAACCAAGCTCTTACAGATATAGCCAATACTATAAATACTTTTGCTACTATCTTAGAGAATAGATATAAGTATAGTAAAGCCATATAAAAAAAATAGCTTCTAAGATACATATACTTGGATTACTAAATTTAAATAAGCAGCCCAAACAAATTATTAGAAAGCTGTCAAAAAATTAATATTAGCCTTTGTTTATTTAAAAGATATTGTTACAGACTAGTATTGATTCTTTAACTCAGGCTCAAATACTTCCAATAACAATACTAATATAAATTAAAGCTTTAAACACATCTTTTTTAACTAATTTAGTACTACTTAGCAAAAGGCTTTTTGGCAAAAACAACTCTTTGATATTAAGCAAGACATAAATACTGTAGATATCTATATTAGCAAGTTTAAAAAACTAAAAAAAAGAGTAAATATTACTAATATTTTTTGGCCACCTTTATTATCTAGCTTTTTATTCAAAACTTTAACCTAAGTATAAAATTTCAGTATAAACTAAAGAGCCTGCTAATCTAGATATTGTAATTGCTGCTATCCTTTAATTGGTAAAAATTTGCAAACAAATTTAGCTATATAATTATTATAAATATATCTCTAATCTACTTTTTTTAATTATTTAAAATATTTAAATAAAATTTAATATAATAATATTTGAAAATAAGGATTATATTTTTGTAGTATTTATATTTATATTATAAGACAAAATTTAAGATTGCTTATAAGCTAAAAATAGATAATTTTAAAAAAAATTTTTATTATTTTATAATTTCTTGGCAAACTTTTTAAATATCAGTTTTAAAAATATAGTTTCTAATATAATATTGTAGTTTAAACAAAGAATAACAACTTTTATTATTATACTTTTAGTAATTTATTTATAAAAATTATAACTTGGTTTAAAAGCAATAATTATATATAGGCAAAAAACATATAAAATTTAAGAAAATTTAAAGAAAAAATTTTTTAGTAAAAATTTTAATACAAGAACTTCAAACTTTTATTATACTAAAGTTTTTAATAATTTTAAAAAATTTTTTTAATAAAGTTAATAAAACAAATCTAAAATTAAATATTTTAATTAAAAAATATATAATTAAAATCAATATTTCCATTAATCTAGGCCCTAGACTCTTTTGATATCTCATACTTTAATGTCTCTTAACTTATTATACAAATACTCTTTAAAATTTCTGACCAATTATATTACAAAATATAGATTCCCTACTATATTAACTTTTCTTACTAGAAAAAAGCATATTAAATTCCTTCTTAATCTATCTCTAATATAAATCTAATCTATCTATACCCTTTTTATATAAAAGAAACAAAACTAAATATACCTATAACTGCTGTTGTAGCTTTATTGACCAACTACAATCTGAATCTAATACTTGCTTTTCTCTAAAACAAGCATCTACCAAACTTAATATCTGGTTTACTATATGGATTAGATATAGCACACCTATTAACAACATCCTAACTATTCAAATCTAAGTAAGTCTTGACCACTCTTGTAGGTTTTGGTCACAGATAATTAGTTTAAGCTTTAGTTTAAGCTTTTAGTCTAAGCTCTTATTCTTGTATATAATTTATATTTATTTGTTTTTGTACAAATTAAGCTTTTATATCTATAAAATTGCTTATATAAATTAATTAATAAAGATATGAGCAAGATCGCATCTTAATACCAAAAAAAAAACTTTTTTCTTATATAATAAAAATTAATTTTACAAAAAAATAATTCTTATTTTTAACTATAATTGTGTAAAGTTTTATTTAGATATTTTAGCATTTTAAAAAAATAAATTAGAGCTAAAAAAGTACAAAAATGCAGGCAAATTTGCCTATATTGTTTTACATATTAAAGAATAAGATATAGTGCAATATCTTAAAAAGTAAAATACTATATAGGCTGTTAAACGTAGAAAACAAAGAATTTAACAATTTTTTAAAAATTAATCTATTTAATTAATCAAATATAAAATTTAAAGCAGGGTATAGTGACTTAGTGAAGTGATAGAGTTGTTACACTTCCAAATAGCAGGTTTAGAGTTTGAATCACATAAGCAATGTTTTTGAAAAATAGCTCTGTAATACAGTTAATGGTTATTTAATGATTGATAGTATCTAGAAATCTGTAATCTTAGATACACTATCTAGAATGAGAGCTTTGGCATAATAAAACTGAGATGCTAAAATAAATAAAAACCCATTTAGCAAGTCCTAAGATAGGAAATAGTGCAATCTTCAACAGTACTACAGAAAGACCAAATTTGAAACTGAGAACCAAGATTAGAGAACTAAATAACCAGGTCCTTAAGTAGAGAGATATATTAGCTAAACAACCAGGTTGCCAAACTAGAGAAAAAGAACATTTACTCTGAAAGCATATACCAAGGAAAAGAAGACTATATAGACATCTAAGGTCTAGATGGATCAACCCTTCTGTGTTGCTAGCTAAAAATAAAGAAAAGACCAGTAAAGAATCCAAAAAAAAAAGTTTGAATATAAATACTGGAATTGTGTTAACCCAAATACAAGAACAAAGAGTACTTAACAACTATTAAAATAGAAAGATTGTGGTTTGAGATATGAATCAGATTAAAGCAGTATTCTAAAAAATAGCTTGAAATATGAACTCGGTAGTGGCAATACAACAGGTACCAGATAGAAAAAAGTTATCGAATTTACAAATAAGTATATATATGAGATATGTATTGCTCTGTTAGGTTTATCTTATAAATAAAGTAGTTCTAGATAGTGTTTGAAATCTACAGATAATGCAAAATCTAGCATATGAATAGTAAATTATATCTTGGTTAGATAAGAAATCACAGAATAGTTGTAACCAGAGAGTTTAAATAGACAATCTTCTAGTTGGGTTGCAGGTATGGCAGCTAGTGTGAAACCTATAGCAGACTACTTAAATAGATAACCAAAAGTTGCAGATATAGCTAGTTATACTCTCACTTATAAAAGCCAGAGAGCTTAAATTAATAATTTTCTAGTTAGATTGCAGATATAGCAGCTAATATAGAACCTGGGAAGACTACTTAAAATAGATAACAAAAAGTTGTATATGTGGCTAGTTGTATCCTCATAATAATTATAACATTGTTAATTATCTAATAAAAAGCACTAGCTATAGAAATCACCTTAATACTGGAAAAAAAAAATATAAAATTTAAAGCCCAATCTTTTTTACTTAATAATAAAAGTCAGATCACTTAGAGAAGTAATAAAAATCAGATGATTTTTTAGGAGAAAAGAGGGTAAAAAAGGTTAAAATTATATATAAAGACCTAATTAAATATATAATAAAAAGAGGGGAGGGGGTATACTTCTGATAAAAAAAAATCAGATGATAAATAACACTCCCTTAATGAATTTTTGTGATACAATGGTTAAAAACTTTTGTTGCTACAATCTAAAAATAGATTGACTAGTTCAGATGCTAGTACAATAGTAATCTACAAATCTAATATCTTATTTAAACAGGTTTGTTAATATTGAATAAACTATTTTTATATTGTTTTGATTTTGTATAACAAAATAGTTTTTACTGATTTTTTTCAAAATCTATAAGTAGTAAAATTATCTAGTTTTTACTTTTAAAACTCTATATTATAAATAAATTTAAAATTAGATAAAAAAATAAAACTAAAAAGAATCTTGTCTTTAAATATAGTTTCTTGTTTTATATTTTATAGTATAATAAAGCTTGTATTTTACTAATTTACAGAAGCTTTTGTATAAATATAAATATTTTTAATAACTTCACTTTGTTTTAAAGCTTTGCTTTATTTTAAAGTTTTTTTTTTAACAAAAAACAAAATACTTAAAATTATTTTGCAATTATGTAGTATTTATTATAAAAAATAAACTATTATATTTGGTTAAAAGACTTAAAACTATTATTGTATCATCTGTATTAAGATTACTTATATTGTACAAACTTATAATTTAGCCTATTAAAAAATTGTTATAAGCAAACAATAGTTATATATATATATATACAGTATATTGTTACAAGCATTATAGCTTTCTTAATATAATACAAGTAATATAAGACATGGCTCCAAAACTCATAGTAGGTTCAAGTAAAACATTACTTCACTGTGGCAGTTTATTAGCAAGATAAAGTATAACAAAAACAAGTATACTTTAGATAAAATGCTTGTAAAATTTATATACCACTATTTATTAGCTTTATTTTATACAACCTTTTTTACTGTGAAAAAATAAGTAAAAATATTAGAAAATTCACACAACAGAAATATTATTTTATGCATTTATACCTTACTTTTAACAAAATCAGATAAAGATATTAATAACACTCTTTTAAAAAAATACAGTGGGATGCCATATTGTTGTAAACACTTTTTATTAATAAAATTTGTACAAAGCTAAATATATAAGATATAAAACTAAAAATTAAAATATAAAATTTTTAAATCTATATCTTTTAAATAAAAAAAAAATTATAAAATTCTATGTAGTACTTTTAAATAATAAATTATATAATATTGTGTAATATTATACATATATTAAAATAGTAATTTTTTAAAAATTAGTTATTATAATTGCTATATATTTAAAAAGTTAATTTTTTATTAAGTAAACTGAATTTTATTTTTAAGTAAATTTATTTAGCATAACAAATTGTTTTAATTTTAAATTTTTAAAAATTTAAGTTAAATACTATTATTATCAAATATAAAAGCTAATTTGTTTAATTTAAAATTAATAAATTACCAAATATAGAAATTTTATTACTATATATAGTATTTTAATAAATATTTTTTTAAAAATTATAAAATTTTCAGAATATATACAATTTGTTATGCTAAATAACTTTATTTAAAAAATTGCTATATATTACTATATTTGGTAATTTAAATTATTATAAAATAGAAATCATACTAAATCTAAAATTTACTTAAACTTTATTATTTTAAAAACTGTTGCATAGAAATTTTAATCTTTTTTTTTATTTAAAAAATATAGATTTAAAGAATTTATATTTTAATTTTTGGTTTTATGTGTTATATATTTAGCATGCACAAATTTTTAAAAAGTGTCCACAATAATATAGCACCCCACTGTACAACCCTAACTTCGTTGAATCTTGATTATAATAATACAGTACTAGTAAACACACTTTTAAAAAATTCCACATTGGCTTCATTTAATCATAATGATAATAGAATTAGTGCATTAGAAACCTCCCTTCATTATAAAATACTTTAATCTCTTTTAAAAACTAATTGATTCTATAGATAGAATCTATTCATAATAATCATGTAATAGCATAAGATTGATTATATTAGAATAATTGCTTATTAAAATAATTAATAAATAATTACAAACCGAAACTGATCGGTCAAATATTTTTGATCAATTCAATTTAATCATCCAATTGTTATAAGATAATTTATTGTAGCTGTAACAAAAGATGTATGAATCATAAAAATTTTTTAGTCATCTTATTTAATCGGCAATTTTGGTGAAAGCGATTTTTTTTATTTCCAATCATATTTCGGGATCAGTGAAAAAAGGAATAAATCAGAAATGGCTGTAACTCAAAATTTTGCTTGTGAGATATTTTCTGCGTACTAACGACATTATCATGACTTTCAACCCCTAATATAATAGCGAAAATGTATTTACAGTAATTGGAAATTTTTTTTGCGAAAGGTTTAATCATTAATATTAGGTTCTTAATCTCTAATTATTTTTAATGCAATACACATCGATATTTACGTATGTACGTACGTACGTATTTTCATATAAAGATTTGAACTATTTGATCAGTTATTTGACCACCTGACTGCGGTTTGTCGGTTATGAGCAAACTGGCCGAAAACTGACTGTGAGCGATCGACCATTTTGATAAACCCATTTTGCATAAAAATTATAAATAATTATGCACCTGATGATATTGTTTAGCACAATAAAGAATCAATATTACATATTAATACTAAAATTTTAAGATTTGAGTATTTTATCAATTCATCGCAAGGAATTTTTATTTACATTTTTTTAGTTACTTTTATCATCCAGAGTCAATCATTATCATAATTCTCAAGTACTAAAATTTTTCAAAATAACGTTAATTTTGTAAAAAAAAAAAAAAAAAAAAACAGAATTAATTGACATTAATTATAATAACAATGCTGGATAATTTCGGGATTTCAACACTGTCAGGATTTTAATAAGGAACAATTTCATTTTTAAAGATGCAAGAATATTCGAATTATCGAACTGAAGATAAACTTTTCTGCATCTTTTATTAATTCTGAGGCATATCATTTAATTCTGTGCCCGAACTTTGCCTTCCAGACAAATATATTTACTTATCCAAGCCTTTAAATAAATATAAAAATTAAATACGATTTGCCACAAACTAATGTAAATAAGCAAATAAATAGTGATGGAATTTTATACTAAATTCTTAAGCCACAAAATGATTGAATAACTGAGTGTCTTATCACAAAATTAAAATTTTTGCGAATGAATACCTTTACGATTTAATAACATATAGAAGCATTAAAGATGAGTGAAGTTGAAATTTTAACGCATAAACCAGTTGGGGGTAAATATAAAAAATTGTATTTTTCAGATATATTCTTTAATAGATTAAAATTTTAAATATGGAATCTTAATCAAATTGGTTGAAAACCTAAATAAAAAGACTTACAAATAAAGATATCATGCATACAATATTAAACATATTTTGAAGCTAGCTAAATTAGGATAGCAATGATTGATTGATTACTCTACTAGATTGGATAGTTGAAAATTTGATATATATACCAAACAATTTGATTATAGCTTTAAATTAATTATATATATGAGACTATGAGATATTAATTAAGTCTTCGTATTAGATCCATCAGTCGGCAAACATGTCCCATCAATAACTAATATTGTTTGCTCTCCAAAAATGAAATATATTGCAACTTGGAGTCCTGAATGTAAGTCGGTTTTTAGATGGCCAATAAAGGAAACCAACGGAGAACTCAGATTCGACCAATATTATGTTGACGATTCCCTTGATATTAAAGCATTAATTGGTGTCTCAGATGTGAATCATGTTATTTTACATGTCGAAAGAGATTATTCTATTGAAGATTCCTATAATTTTGGTAAATTACGTTATTTTCATTTAATTATCACTCAAATTATCATTTAAATTCACATTTTATATCGTAATTATTATTATTAATTTTTTCTTTTCTTTTTTTTTGACAGAAATTGTTGATATTGTAAATAGTAAAATACAAGCATTATATGCTAAAGGTCTAAAAGGAGAAGTCGTATATCATTCCGGGTTTTTTGACAATTCTTATAGCGAATTCTGTAATGAAATTTCTTTTCTTGAAAATGGAGATCTTGCAATTATTAAAGGAGATCCTGTTTATCGGGCGTATATCTTTAATTTCAATTATAATCAACAGTGGAAGTGCAAGGAAAATATTAAACTTCCTAAATATTATAAATGTTCTATCACCCCAAAAGGAAAATTGTTAGCCCTTTTAGAGTTTCCATTCATAATTATACAATGGGATTTGACGACTTTGAAGTTTGAGATGAGATATATTTTAGATTGGAATCTATATTATAGCAAGAAATGTCTTCAAATGTGTTTAAACAATGACAATACATTACTATCTGTAGGAGAAACAAAAATTGGAACAGGTCAAGGTGATGATTATAAAAAGCCTGCACTAATAGCTATTTATTCGGTAAAAGATGGTATACTGATAAAAAAATGTAAATATATTTATTTATATTAATTTCTATCTATAATTTCGATAAATACTAATTTAATTTTAAAAATATAGCGATTGATAAACTTGATGATACTCTGAATGAAGGTGGTTTAATTTTGGATAATATGCGCTTTATTGGGTCAAATAGCAATGAAAGATTACTGTTTTCTTTCTACATACATGAAAATGATCAGAGGCAATTTTTTATAGTAAATCCGCATAGTCTTACTATTAAAGATGCAGAATTATTATTTAGAGATATAGAATGTTATAAAAGGCAAAAAACCTGTACTATTTTGTTTAATTACATTATAAATGTTGAAAAAGATCATTTAAATATCAAAAGTTTAGCTGATTATGACAGTTGGTCTAACTATATAAAAAAAAGGGACGTAAGTCATGTGCAATTAGATGATCAAGATAATGAATTCGATCCATTATTCAAGAATAAATCCTTTGATAAACTGATTGACTCTTTTTATGGAACGGATAGTTATTATAAGTATCTAGAAGATACTCGAATAGCTGAATGTATAAATAAAACAGATTTATTATATTTGCAATTACATGGAAAAGATCTATTTAATGCATTAATGGATCCAAAAAGACAACAAGATGATATTAATAATAAAATAATCAAAAAAGTCTTTATGGTTTGGCTTGAAAAAAGCTTATCAGAATTTGAATGTGGCAACATTTATATATTTATAAGATTAATAAGTGTTATTACTTCTTCACTCCCTAAATTAGAAAAATATAATAGATGTAACAGATTTATAGAGAGATTTTTATCACAGACTGCTTTTTTGATTCCTGGAAATGATTATAAGGATTGTATTGATAATGTTTCTCAATCACCACACCTTGAACCCTGTGGGGCTTATTCATATGATTTACATACTACTTCTTATTATAATTATGTTTTATTTTGGATCCCTAATTTTTCTCTAACTTTTAGACCTTTAAAATTTATAAATTCGACTTTTTTTACTTCATATTCTAAACCAACAGTCAAACTCATGATTCCCGCAATAAATTTTGCAACATATTCTGAAAATTATTCTACATCAAATGAATTAATTTATCCACCAGAAATCCCATTTAATATTTTATATACATCTGATTATTATAAATGGTGGAATATCAAAGCTTTAATTAATTTTAAATGGAAAACATATGGAAAGTGCTATTATTATATGATATGGGCAATTTATTCAATTTTCATGTGCTGTTTTGCTATAGTAGCAACAATTTCACAAGGCGAAATTTCTTCGTTTGGTCAAATACTCCTTTTATTAATTACTATATTTCTTGGCATTTTTTTTATTATTATTGAAGTTCGACGACTTTTATATAGTCCAAAAATTTATCTGACAGATTTTTGGAATTTATTTGGTATGTATAGAATTCATTAAAATTTTAGTACTGATTGTAAATATAATTTTATGGGTACTTATTATTTAATAAATATTATTTAATAAATTTATTAGATTTAGTAGCGTTATCATTACCAATTATTGTTTCATTGATTTGGTTATTTGAAAAAAATTTATCAGTTTGGATTATTACAATTACAACCCTTTTACTTGAATTTAAATTTTTATTTTTTTTCCGTGCTATAGATTATTTTGGAAGCTACTTTGCTATTATGATTGGAGTTGTGCAACGAATCTTTTCTTTTCTTATTCTATTAGGCATTATAATTTTTGCTTTTGCACATTCATTGCATCTTTTATTAAGACCGACTACAGAATATTCATATGATCAACCAAGTTATAATAATGATATTAATAATCCATGGAATCTTGTTACAAGATATAAATCAATTGCATCTGATGGTGTTATTGGTAATGATTATCTTATTGAATCACCAAGTGCAAATACAAATCTATTTTCTTCATTCGATTCAGCAATTGCTGCAGTTTATTTTATGTTAATTGGTACTGTATTATTATAAATTAAATCACTAACTACAGTAACTATTTTATTTTACCAAGCATAATAATTATCATAATTTAATATTTATTAGGTGATTTAAGTGCGGTTTCTTCATGGGATTTAAATGAAAACTGGACATTAGTGACTTTGCTTGTTACATTTTCATTTTTTACAACAATCTATTTATTGAACTTATTTATTGGGCTACTCAGTACAGCCATTGAAAATACAAATAATGATGTATCATTTTTACAATTAAAAAGAAAGGTACATATTATGATTAATACAGAGTAAACATAATATAATATACACTATTCACTATTATATAATTTTTTTTAATACTTTTTAGGTACTATCAGAAATCGAATTATTTTGGATGTTACCTTATCAAAGAAGGAGGAAGGATTGGTTTCCAGAAATCATGTAATTATTTAAAATTCTCAATACAATATATTTACACAGTTTAATATTAATTTAATAATATTAATTTAATATAATATATTAGATATTACGAAGCTACAATTGAAGAACTTCAAAAATATATACAAAAAATTGAAATTGAAAAATTTGAAGAATCATCTAAACCATTTATATTTCCACATATTTATAAAATTGCAAATTTAGATACAAAAACGATTGATGACAAACTTAATGATCTTGATGGAAAACTAGGTGGAAAACTTGATGATCTTGATGGAAAGCTTAATAATCTTATTGAGGATATTAAAAAATTAAAATCAGATAAATAAATATGGAGTCTAGAAATAGTTCTTTATACTGTCAATTTTCCTAAGCGCAACTCGTAGAGACCAGAATTTTGGCAACATTTAGAGAATAGATAGAATTTAAAGTTGCACATAGAATATATTGCATTTAGAGTGAGTTGACTGTATTTAAAATCTGTATAAATTAAATGTATTGTTTTATTATGGTAAAAGTTGTAGATTATTAGATTACACAGGTATTAAAAAAGCTTCTAGTATATTTTATAGTATCGGAATTCTAGTTATCACATTTTTTATGGTAGTTCTTGTGGCTCCAAATTTACATCAAGACTAAATCGATGCTAATAAATGAAATGAAATTGAGTGTACAATATAATGTTAGTTTTCACAAATTTAAATGATTTTTGTTCAGTATCGTAATCGAATAAAAAATTATGGTTATACATAGTCTATTTCACATTATTGTGATCAAATGAATGCCCATCATGAAAAGTCCACAAAATTTCTTTTAATTTCTATTTTTTACAATTGCCACCGAAATAATATGATTCCTTGCTAAAAACTAATTTTCTAGAATAATATCCATTATGTATCAGATCTTTCGGTTGGCTGACTAAATAACAAAATTTTTAATATCTTTTTAACTAACTCAAATTTTGAATAAAAATCTCATAATTTTCCTGATTATTTCAATGTTCAAACCTATTTCATCATTGTCCTGTTTAATTCAATGTTCAAATATTTTCGAATTCTTTAGATTAATAGGATCCGAGAATAGACTTAAACACTTAAATTAACCAGGCTGTTTTTGAGATATTTTTGCTAAAAGTTTGAAAACACAGATATATTAAGCTTTAATATGACAAAAATTCATTAATAAATTTTAGCTAAAATTGTGTTTCATTATGCAAAATTTTAAAGATTTTTAGAAATTTTTGTTTAAATCCCGAGAACAGTGCAACTTTATCCACTGTAATAAATTTTTTTTTTTCTTTTTTATGTGTGTTTATTTTACTTCATTTTCTTTATTTCAGTTTAGTTTTATTTATTTATTGTATCTATTTTCTTTCCCCACCAATTCCATTTTGATAACAATACCCACGTATATCATCACGATGTAAACATTTAATTACAGTCCCCAACAAAAGTATTTCCGCACCTCAACTCAAAAGGATGTATAGTAAGTAAAAAAATTTTTTTATTAAAAAATACGTACCGTAGTGCACTAACCAAAGAATCCCCTTGCAAAGTACCCTGTGCAAAACATGAGACCACTATTAATTAATATAGTTTTTTTTAATTTTTAGACTGCTTATTGTAAGTGCAGAATATGTATATGCATGAAATTTTTTTTCTTACGACACTAGCCCGCTGCTGTATAATATCCCCGGGTCTTTTGTAAGTTTTTTGTTTGGTATTTTGTATTAGACCCTGGGTCTTTTGGTAAGTGCACTATGGTAATTGTATATAATTATTAACGCATTGTATAATCACTTCAGCTTCGATTAGGGCTTCAATATGATTTTTCATACTCCTAACTAATTTAGTCACATACTCCTTAGGTAAGGAGTTCCATTTTTTTGTTATTTTGCTCTTTAGACCCTTAAGAGTTCTAATATTTTTTTGCCAGATTCGTTTTTATAACCCCCAGACATTCTCGATTGG